>JAOTJB010318076.1:0-14822 GCA_027123815.1 Erythroxylum minutifolium | reverse complement strand
AGAACAATAATCAACAATTATGCTAGAAAACACATGCCAATTACCTATAAAAACATATCCTAATGCACACCTATCAGCGAGCCACTTTTAGAAAGGTATACAGATGCAGACATTGCTTGAAACCTCGATAACAGAAAGTCTACTTTAGGTTATTTATTCAAATTTATAAGGTGATCCAATTCTTAGCAATCCAAGTTATAAAAGTGTGTAGCCTTATCTATGATTAAAGCAGAGTATGTTGCAGCTATATAAGTAAGAAAGGAGATGCTTTGGTTAAAGCAATTCTTTCAAGAATTGGATGTGAAACAAGATGAGTATATGATATTTTTTGACAGTTAAATTGCCATGGATTTGAGCAAGAATTCGAAGTATCACTCCTGCACTAATGAAATTGAATAAGATTCATAGGATAAGAATGATGCTAATTGATAGTTGTCAATTGCATTGCATTTTAGGGTTCAATTTGTTAAGTATTTAGTGTTAAATTGAGTGTTGAGTGTGTGTTTATGTGATAATTGTGTTAGTTTATAAGTTCAAGTGTTTTTGTGGGTTAGTATGAGTCTTTGAGCTTAATTGTTATATTTTTGAGGTACCTTAATGGGTTTGTCAGTGTTTCAGGGTAAACGGTGAAGAACGAAGAAGATTCGCAGAGTTTTTGGGTCAAAGGCATAGCTCACGATTGTGGCACAGCAAGCCACGATCATGACAAACAAGAACGAGCCAGAACAACCAAGCCCCGATCGTGCATATGGGGCATGGTCGTGACAGAGAGCTTACATCCAGGCCATGATCATGTACACAAGGCCATGATTGTAACAGAAAGGTTAAGATGCTGGCCACGATCGTGGCAAGTAGGGTCACAATCGTGGCCTGCGTCGGGCTAAAGCAAAAACTCAAATTTTGCAAGATTTTTCAAACCGTTTCGACCCTGAATTTGACCTAAAGCGCCCAAAGTATAAATAGAACATGATGGGACAGATGCAGTAGATTGGAGAGTCCGAATAGAGAGCTTTCACGCCAGCCATATTCTAGAAAAACCCTAGAGAGTTTTGAGAGATTGAGGAAGGAGATGAAGGAAAAGAGACAAGGAGACAAAACTTGACGCGACATACTTCCCAAAACAGGTAGTTTTTCGCTGTCGCTGCCTCCACGATCTGTTCCGACTGTAGTTTCTTTGTTTATTTCAATTTTATTTATGTATGAAATTGGGATATTTATTGAAATTGTTGTTTTTGAGTGTTGATTATTGTCTATACTCACCTTCGGTTTTCAATTCTTGAGATTAATAAAGATTAATTAGTTGTTCTTTCTTTTGATTTAATTATGATTCAATTTCTGCTCATAATAATTTGGCAATAAACTGAGAGGGTGAGTCGAGTGAAAAAAAATCAATTTGGGCTAACGAGAGTTAAGTGAATTGATAGGTAAAGAATTGGATCGAACAGGTAGAGTCGTGTAATGAGAGATCGGGCATAGATTCCCAGTAGGTTAATAGACAATTTAGAACTAATTTAGGTTTTAGGTTAATCGTGAATCGAGAGATTGCGATTCCATAATTTAAATTAGGGATCATCAATTAAGGTTAAGAATTATAACTCAAGATAAGAGTAATTCACCTTAAGACCATCGAGACCTATTAAGTCGAGAACTACATAATCGACTAGGTTTTTGTTAATTTCGAATTGAATCCTCCTTTCTCTTACTTGATAGTTTCTAGGTTAGTTTTAGGATTGGTTGTGTGGTTTGTTTCTGTATTTAGATTTCTTCAACTCAATTCTTGAAATTAATTATTTGATTGATTTATTTTTTGTACTATTTTATTCCTTTGAATTATTGTAGTTTAGTATGACCTTAGATTTTAGGACTAGTTTAGCCCTCCTCGTGGGATTGATACCTTAGGTACTACGTGAACGACTCGTGCGCTTGCAAAATTTACCAAGGCTATAAATATTAAAACTTAGCACGTGTAACCTTGCAGACACTAATATGTTTACAAAGTTAGTTCCTGATAGCAAGTTTGAACTTTGTAGTAAGCTTGTTATGATGACTTTCATGTAATTACTAGGATGTTTCATTTCTCCTCTAAAATGGGCTAGAGGGGGAAATTATTATGAGCCCAACCCCATTTTAGAGGCATCTGTTTGATCAATACCACCACATTAGTACCTCAAAATCCTAGTTGCCTTTATGAATCAAAAGGAATGAAGTTCGGGTGAAATTCAGGAAGAGAACTGATGAAATAAAGTTTTTTTCTAAAAAACATGCTAATGTTAGGGTTAGACATGCCCCTGTCAAGTCAGTAATAGACATGGTCATATGTGAGACTGTGTATGTTCTTGTAATAGTGTATATATCGAAGAATAAGCATTGAGGTAAGACGTACCCACATAGATATGGATATGAACATGTTCATAAACTGTGTAAGTTTCATGATCATGTATCTCTGCGATTGTCAAGTATTGAAGTGGTTTTGATGGAAATAGTTACTCGATTCACCTTATGTGTGTGATCATGTCTAGTATAAAAAAAAATTTTTTTGCGATATATGAAAGTCAAATATGGTGGCTATTATTAATAAAAAAGTGAGACGCTTAAAAAGGAAAAGAATTAACGAGTGAGAGAGAAAAATAATACTTTTTTATTATATAATTGGTATTCTTCTCATAACTAACCATTGTCTTCCCATCTTTGGCAATAGTAGCTCGTTTGTCGATCTTGTCCATTGACATCTCCATGCCACTGCCAAAAAGAAGTTAACAACATTGCTCCTTACTCTCCAACCTAGTCCATATTAGCAACCAATAAACGCCACCTCTCATTAATTATAGCCTTCAAGAAATCTCATCTTTTTAAATAAAAAATGAGGAGGGGATGTTGGGTTTATGGGTTTTATTGAACTTTTCCAAAATTTTAGGTTTCCTATTTAGACTTGTAATATGACTTATTTCTAAGAACAAAGAGGGGAAGTTGATTTTAGGGTTTTTGTTAGCATATAAAACTTACTAGTGTTATGGGCTTCTTTTTTTCTTTTTGGAAAATGTAATTGGTTATATTAATAGTCAAGGAACTAAGCCCTATAAATGGTGTCTATGTTTTGGCTATAAAAAACAAAGCAGACCCATATATTATATGATCAGGAAATTTAGGAGTAAATTAGAAAATAAGTTAACAAATGTATCCATACACATTATGACATGTTATAATTACATATAGCACATTATCGTTCAATTCCCAAAGCAAGTGGAAGGCTCACTTCAAAACCTACATCTAGTAGTGTTCACCAAATGATTTCTTCTAGCATATTCACGAAGCTGGGAAACATGTATGCTATTCTTTTGTTCTTTTTGAATTTTACTTTGCATGTTTATTTAGAGAACCTTAACTAACCTTTAACTATGTCTTCTAAGTGGAACACCATGTTGGAGGTGAGAGGTTAGATCATCCTAAGAGTCTGTCGTAAAAATAGTAAGTGTTTTCCTTCCTTGAATATAGTTAGATTTATATTCTTCGCATTTGGCTCAACTCATTGATAAATGGATATTTGACTATGTTTTTACATCTATGTTTGATATATTTTGCTTGATATTTTATAATTTTATCCTATATTTGGTACTTAATTCACTCCAAGTGCTTTCATAGATTATAATTGCCTTCACGGACTTAAAGGAGAAGAATTCAGATGAAAATACGACATAAAGTGAAGATTTGACGCACAAAAGTTATGCATAGTTTTAAACATAGATGGAGAGTCCAAACCTAAATGTCATCTTTAGAGAATAATTAGAGAACATCTCAAGATTTTCAAGAAGCCCAGATTCTTAGTTGTTCGAATTCGTTTGGACAAGTAACCGTTTGTTCAAAATAGAACTTATTTCTCTAGAATTGGAAGTCTGACTATTAGAGCATAACATAGACATATCTAAGGCTTTTGAGATCCAAATGAGGTGATTCAAAAGCTCAAATTCAAGACAATATCCTGGGCCATAATTTCTATGCACAAGTCAAGGCCCAAAAGTGTTGTTTTGAGGGGTAAAAAGGTTAAGAATCAGATACGAAGTATATCTTAGCCCGGTTTAATCTTCCCTTGGTTTTTGGCCCATAACTTTAGCTACAAAGCTTTGTTTTAAGCAAAAAAGGATTCGTTGGAAAGCTGAGAAGGAGCTAAAATTTTTGTAAAGACATAGTGACCTAAATATGAATATATAAAGGTCAAAAATCTGAAAGAATGAGAGGCTGTGCATTTACCAGTGCACTTCTGCCCGACTATGCACTTTACAAATTTTAGAGTTTTTAGACATACATGGTCTGATACATGGTCGTGTAACAGACCGTGTAAGTAAAAATAACCTTAGTTTTCAAAAGGGACAATTTTGGTCCAAAGAAGTAGAAAACACAAAGAAATCATCAAAAATCTATCGGAATACAAGATCAAACCTCTACATCACAAGAATACTTGATAGAAGGCAATCAAGGAGATTTAAAATTATGAACATGTTGTTTCTATTTATTTTTATTTCAATTTATGTTTGATTTCGTATTTAATTATGTATAACTAAATGTCCAGTTAGTATTTAGGTTAGATGAACCCTATTTTGATACCTTAACATGTATTGATTTTTCTATTAATGTAATTGTTTGATTGATTTGTTGTGATGTAATTACTTGTTTTATTTATGTTTTAGTGTTCTGAAACATTAGACCATAATTGGATTTCACACATAGCAATTAAGAAATCCTAAGTTTGAATAGATCCATGGTAACTGGAAAGAGTTGATTGCAACCTTAGAGATAGGATGACATAAATCTCCCAGATTAGGGACAAACCTAATAAAGGGATTCATAAAATGGTAACGCAATCCTATAAGATTTAACCTAAGTAATTCGGTTAGAAACCGTAGGATTAGTTATTAGTAGACTCAAGGTCAGCTACTAACATACCATAGGAGTCTCCATGGTTTAATAAATCATCAAAACAATTGTATGATAACAGGTCAATCTGTTAAGAGTTTAGGGTGATTCGAAACCTAGATACTAATTATTCAATATCAATAATTTTGTAGTGCTTCTTAAAATCTCTGTTCAATTTCATTTCCTGTTTTATTTTAATTACCTTAGTTTTAGTTTCTTTTCATTAAAAATCCAAAATCAATCCCCAAGCTAGATAATAGGGAAAGGGTAAGTACTAGTATTCATAGTCTTTATAGAATTTACCAGTACTTGCCAGTACTAGCTATAGCTACACCGTGTACTTGCGATTATTACAATATTGACTATCACTCATATAATATAGATAGTTAGCTAATGGAGTTTATGGAAAATAAGAGTCAAGAATATTAGAGAATTGTGTTCTCTTATAACATTAAGGAATCTTATTTTTTATCTTATGTCATCTCCTCTATCTCCTGCAAAAATGTTTGCCTAAGTATATTTTTTAGTCCATCAGTTCCTAGTAGTAATGGAGCTATAATCATATACTCCTTTGAGGTTCTCACTGAAATTGAGCTCTTTGGGTTTGCTGGTGCCCATAAACATATGATTATTATGTTCCCTCTAAATTAGATATTTCAAACTCCCTAGGAATAGCCTTAGGGATAAAAATCCTCGACTATTATTCCATAGCCTTTACATTATCCAATATAGAATATCTGCCCAAAACTTTAGGAGCTCTAGTTCCAAACATTTCCTTATATGATCTATTAGAAAAGACTTTTGGTTGATTAGTCACTGAATAAGTTTTATCTCTGCTAACTAATTTGCCCAACAATCTGTGTAGTAACCTATGCAATCTAGTTCTAACTAAAATTTTTATCCTTAAATGAGAGAGGGAGATATTATCCACTAATGCATTTTTAGGACTCCAATTATTCGATCAAAAAAGTGTCTTAAAACCATTATGAAACTTATTTTGGACCAAGGCCAAACTTAATTTGTAAGTTTAAATATATTTTGCATTGTCCATGGGGTTTTTTAACTTTACAAGATATACATCTAATCTATAAAGATTCCTTATCTATGAGCAGTTTCTAAATATGTTTAATAAAATTTTGTTTGTGAGCTTTAAGGGAGTGATCCAAGCCCTTTTTCTCTTTTAAGAAGACAAATAACTTTTCAAACCACTTTGGCTATATATGAAGAATTAGATGATGTTGCTTATAAAAAACTCCTTAGAAACTTCTTCATAGTCTTGATTAATGAAGCAGGAAGGGTAATCAAGAGAATTTACCATTTGATTAATGAGTTAAAGCCTACTCAAAAATGAGAGTGACTTATTACACTAATTATCAATCCTTTTTTAACCTTTGTAATCAAAGGCAAAAAAAATCTATAAATGTTGGACTTTTATGGGATATTGGAATTTCCAAGTAGGTAAATGTAGATTGTTTCTCCTTTAAGCTAGAAACTAAAAAGAATCAATTTAATAAATGAGAAGCGGAAGTTAAAGTGAAGAAGCAAATTTTTTATTTATTCATAGGCCAAGTATGTTCCTGAATATCTCGAAGGAATTAGTTAGAGCCTATAGTGAATGGCCATCTGCCCTCAAGAATATAAGCAAATCAACTGCAAATGCTAGACTATGAATGCCTACCCTTTTACAGTTTTATGACATTTAAAAATATGCTAATGGCTAATAGAATGCTTGATGAGTCTAGAAAAAAGATAAGAGGAGAGGGGAACCCTTTTCCTAATACCCTATGCCGCTTTGAAAATAGTTGTTGGCTTTCCATTCACCAATATGCTAAATGCTAGGGTTATAAGGCATTATTGAATCCATCCTAATAATTTAGTTGGAAACCCAAAAGCTTGTATAGCATTTGTAATAAAGCTCCAACTTAAAGAATCAAAGGTTTTCTAAAGTCAAAATTGTTACAAAAGATATAGGAGAATTCTTCCTTTCGTAGTTCTTAAAAAGGTCATGTACAAGAAGATATTATCACTTGTTAGAGTAGTGCTCTAAAGGTAATCACCTTTAATACTTTTGTACAAACTTTATTTTCATTAATAAAGTAAAAGGCATTTTTCATTGATTTGATATTTGTTTATATATGAATTGATATTGATCTTAAATAGAATTAATGAAGTCTAAGATACAAAACATAGCATGAAGGAAATCATGATGAGATTATGATAATGAGATTCCTATCATGTGTAATTATGTTAATATCTAAATCCCCTAGTTATAGGATTAATAAGACAAGACATTATTAATCCAGATAGACTAGCACATGTTATACTCCTTGATTTGATCAAGCATTGGAACTCACAAACTGTAAGCATAAGATGTTTAAAGTTAACATATGGATGCTTACTAAGGGTAGTAAGTACATCGGATGACCCGCTATAAGATTATCATATGGATGATCTATTGAATATCAATGATTAATCTCATAATAGCAATGGTGCAAATATCCTTAAACTTGAGGTACTGAAAGATATCTTGGATACTAATCATGTTCTTTGACATCATTCCTTATTACCTCATGACGAGGTCACTCTTAGGGTGGTGATTAGGTACAGCTATTAGTATTTGAAGGTAATTGGATAGCCAATAAAGGATTCACCACTCCTGATAGAAGGAGTAGATACCCACAACCTTTTATCGGGGTCATTACTCAAGAGTCTCTGGCCAGAGCAGCTATGTGTCATTGAAGAGAGCCTTCAATGATTCAATGAACACATAGAGTAATGAGATCTACTATCATCACTTGGACTAGATGTGACGTAGTCAGTCTAGTGGGAGTTGACACATAGCCCATATTCTGAACCAAGTGGGGTATAATATGGTGAAGGAAGAATTGCATGGTAATTGTCTATGGAAAGGTTCATAAGTTGGATAATTAACTATCGAAGAGTTCGTGTGTTAATCCTCTTATATTCTAATAAATTGGCATCATGAAATCCTTCATGATTTGCTTGAATTAAGAGTTAATTCAAATGCATAAAATAACTCGAAACTTAAGGGTCACACGCATAAAAGACCGAATGATAAACATAGTATGTATGGCCAAATTTAAGTGGGGCACAATCGTGGCTCATTGGCCACGATCGTGACAGAGGGCACAAAATGGTACATAAATGAGTTCTTCACTTATGTACATAAGGTTTTACCACTTCTTGCACACTCAAATGAGAGCATAAAGGCTCTAGAAGAGTTTTAGAGTGAGAGAGAGGTGTATTGAGTCTTGTTGTTACAATATTGTTGCATGAATCAAAGTGCATTCAATAAGATTCTTGATCTATCTTCCATCATTTTGAGCATCTAGTAGAACTCATCTAGTTTTGTGCTCAAATCACCCTTGTACATTGTTTCTTCATCTTCTTTCCATGTTTTTGGGTGATCAAGGAAGGGTTTGGTGTTTGCAACAACCCAAACAAGTAGAAGAAACAAGAAAGGAGGAGAAACAAAAGATAAAAAGTTTTATATTTCGTGTTCTTTTACATATCCATGCATGCATGTATGATTCTATGATTTTTGGGTTGTCATGGTGTCAGAATCTAGATTCTGACACTTTCGCTGCATACGCATGCATATGATACATGCAAACATGGAAAACCCAATAAACTCAAACCGATTCAAAGCAAGTTCTGAAGGTAATAACCTAAGGAAGCATCACACAAAAAAGAAATAGAATGACTATAGATGGAGTCGTATAGGCTCAATCCTCATGTTAGCTCAAATAAAAATTCATCATGCATCTCTACATTACCTCATTGCTCAAATTTCAAATTGTGAGTAAGCTTATATAACCAACTACTTTTCATCACTCAAAATGGTTCACTTTCTACTCAAGTAACCTAATCTAAGTTCAAGCATGCATTCAATCTAATTCCAACTAACATGACAAAATCTTATAGCAAAACAAATCAAAATGATTCGACCGTGGTTCCATTGCTTAACACAAAACAACATAATATGCCTAAACATGCATCCTAATTAACAAAATGCAAACGATGAGTAAAATAATGCAATTAACAAAGAAAGTTTCACCTCCCCACACTTAAAGAACACATTGTCCTCAATGTGACAAGGCAACCACAAACTAAGGAAAAATGACATCAAACCAAACAAAATAAATGAAACCAAACAAAAGGCATAAAATCAAACAAAAGACATAAAACCAAACAAAAGATATGAAACCAAACAAAAGAGACAGCAAACCAAACAAAAGACAAGACAACTAACAAAGTAATTGACATAATTTAAAAGTTTAAGGTAAGAAAGGCTCATGGAGATTGTGGTGGTGACAGTGTTGGTGAAGGGGCTTCAAAATTATTCCTTTGAATGAACTTGAGGAATTTCTTCTTCATATGTCGTTGCTCCTTGTGGACTTATCTCATCTGGGTGCCGAGCTCATTAATTTGCAATGTCATTTGATGTTGATTAGAGCCCATTTGGTCAAAGATTTACTGAAATCTGTCGGCCTTTGCTGGTGCAATTGATTCCTCTTCCACTATTTCTTCTTAAGGCTCTGGAGCCACTTGGGATATGGATGGTCAAAAAGTGGCTGCATCCTTGCCCTTCCTGTTCTTAACTGCAGTAAGCTTCTAAAGATTTCAGAGCTCCATAGAATGGGGCTCCAAAATTTCAGAGCACCTCAAATAAGATATGTCAAACATATCATATTGAGTTGTATGCACACTATCCACATCAAGGTTGTAAAACAAAGCCAAAGCAGTAACAATGTAAGACATGCCAAAATAAGAGCTCTTCTTATTAACACAATTGAAAATAGATCTAAAAATCCGAAAGGTGTATTTATTTTAATTTTTTGATACATGCACTAAATGAAGAAAAGTTCCTTGGCTGAGCACTTATTACCTTCAGTTTTATTGAAAACCATTAAGCACATAAATTTACGAAGAAGTAAATGCTCGGCTATGAATTAAAGTGTATGGAGCATTTTTAGCGTCAAAATTGGCTTCACCTGTTAGAATTTTTCAGCAAGTATCCACATCAAAGTCATCGTGATTTTCTAAAATTTTTGTGTTTGATAAATTAAAAAGTGCACAAATGACAATATAATCGAGTTTATAAACATCACCAGCTATCCTAAACCAAAATACATCCATTTTAGGATTGTAGCGCACACTGCTGAAAATTTTGATAGTAATTATAAGATAAATCGACACATCACAACGAATGAACCTACCTCAACTAATGTTCGTAGTTAATCGCTCAACATTACCCCTCACTCCTATAGTTTCTAATAGTTCAAAGTCAAAATATCTATGAGTAATTAATTTTCTAACTCTACAGTCCCAAAATCTAATACCTTTGTCTTCCGAAAAAATTAGAAATACGACACAAAAAGTTGCCGCCATATCTAGTTTACCTTCGTCGGAGACTTAAAAGTGCAATTCATCGGTTGGTTTCCGAGCTGCCATCTTCTTCGGAGCCATTGCGAAAGAAAAATCTGCAAAAATAAGGAAAAGAAAGATGAGTTTGTTTTTTAGAGAGAGAAAGGAAAATCTCATCAAATCCTTTGATTCTTGAATGATTAATGTATAACAGGAGCAAACGATTGTAAGATTGATGAAAGAGATGAAGAAAATTTGAAGATTTTAGTGTAAGATGAAGGATTTGAGAGAGTGGGAGAGTGGGTTTTATGGGTTTAAAGAGAGAGGTTATGAAAATTTGAAGAATGAATGAATGAGGAAGAAAAGAGGGAAGTTTAAATTTTTCCTCAAATGTGTAATCCCACAATCGTTGGAATCCTCATCATTCATTCCCACGATCGTGGGTTTTCTCTCTAGAAACTTTCTGGAGAGATTTCCCACAGTTGTGGGAATCACCCTCTTTCCCACAATCGTAGGTTGGTGCAATTTTTTCAGTTCTAAACCTTCTTCTAAGCTTAGCATGATTCGCCACAGTCCTGCAACCTACAAACACATTAAAATAATCTTACCAATAAGAAATTTGAAGAGCAAACAAGTTAAAATTCAAACAAAATCCAAATAAATACCAAGCAAATTTAAATCAAATAAATCACAACTAAATAAATCAAACAACAAGTAGACAAAGACAATCAAAAGAAAGATAAACATGCTAAGTTAAAGTCATTAGCTTAACCATTCCTCATACATTCATGAAAGAGTGGAAGAAAGGAAATAGGTAACTTCCCTTTCTTGTGAATATGTCCCTTCATAGTATGGCTTGCAACGATGCCCATTGACCTTGAACACTTCACCTTTGTCATTTTCCAACTCCAAAGCTTCGTAAGGAAACACTTGAAGAATCTTGAAGAGTCCACGCCATCTTGACTTGAGCTTTTTGGGAAATAACCAAAAGTCTTGAATTAAATAAAAGTACCAAGTCTCCACTATTAAATTCCTTCTTCTTGATGTGGCCATCATGCCAATTCTTAGCCTTTTCTTTATATAGCTTGGCATTTTCATAAGCATTATATCTTAACTCTTCCAACTCATCAAGGTGTAACAATCTCGTTTCTCCCGCTAGCTTCTAATCCATGTTCAATTTCCTGATTGCCTAATAGGTTCTATGCTCCAACTCCAATGGTAAATGGCAAGCTTTGCCATACACAAGTCGATATGGTATTATGCCTATAGGAGTTTTGAAAGCTATCCTATAAGCCCTCAATGCGTCATCTAGCTTCAAAGCCCAATTTTTCCTTGAAGTGATCATTGTCTTCTACAAAATCTTTTTCAGCTCTTTATTCACCACCTCCACTTGGCCACTGGTTTGGGGGTAGTAAGGGGTAGCCACTCTATGATGAACATTATATCTTCTCATAAGGGTCTCAAATGGTTTGTTGCAAAAATGACTCCCCTATCACTTATAATTACACTAGGCACCCCAAATCTAGTGAAAATCTTCTTAAATAACTTTTGTACCACCTTATCGTCATTAGTTGGTTGGAGTAGCTACTACCTCAACCCATCTGGACACATAATCAATCCCAACCAATATATAAGTGTTACCTGATGAGGATAGGAATGGTCCCATAAAGTCCAAGCCCCACACATCGAATATCTCTACCTCCATTTTGTTTGAAAGCGACATCTTATCCCTCTTCGATATGTTGCCCATTCTTTGACATCTATTACACTTCAACACAAAATCTCGAACATCCTTGAATAAGGTTGGCCAATAGAATCCACATTCCAAAATTCGAGCAGCCGTCTTGTTAGCTCCATAATGCACTGCATAAAGTGAGCTATAACATTACGTTAAAATTTTAGGCATTTTATCTTCAGGGATGCACCTGCGAATCATACTGTCAACACATTTCTTATAAAGTATAGGTTCATCCCAAATATAACGAGAACACTAAAATAAAAACTGCTTCCTTTGTTGATATGAAAGATTGGAAGGAAGAATACCACCTGAGAGGTAGTTTGCAATATCTACAAACTAAGGATGAAAAGGATTATCTACCATCATAATGGCCTCATTAGGGAAGCTCTCCTCGATTTTTGCTTCTTCTTTATGGTGTCCCCCTTCAAGTCATAAAAGGTGATCCACTATGATATTTTCTACTCCCTTCTTGTCTTTAATCTCAATGTTGAACTCTTGGAGCAGAAGCACCCATCAGATGAGCCTAGCCTTGGCATCCTTCTTAGCAAAGAGGTAACGTAATGTTACATGATCTGTAAAAACAATAACTTGTGAACCTAAAAGATAAGAACGAAATTTTTCATAAGCAATTCCTTCTCAGTACTTGTGTAATTCAGTTGTGCTCCCGTCAACTTCTTGTTTATGTAATAGATAGCATGCAACCTCTTCTCCTTCCACGGGCTAAGTACATAACCAACAGCATGGTCACTTACATTATATATAATCTCAAAAGGAAGAGAGCAATCTGGCGACGTCAGAATTGGTGCTGTTGTGAGTGCCTTCTTCAACCTGTTAAAAAAATCCAAGCAGTCATCATCAAAAATAAAAAGCACATCTTTAATTAATAAATGAGTCAGGGGTCTAGCAATAAGGAAAAAGTCCTTAATGAACTATTTGTGGAGCCCTGCATGACCCAGGAAAGCTCGAATACCCTTTATGTTAGTGGGAGGTGGTAGCTTTTCGATCACTTCTGTCTTAGCGCGACCCACCCTTCAATCCCCTTGCATGAAATCTTATGTCCTAATACAATTCCTTCTTGGACCATAAAATGACACTTCAGCCAGTTTAAGACTAGATGAAACTCCTCACATCTTTGAAGTACTTTGTCTAAATTAAGCAAGCAATGATCAAAAGAATCTTTAAAGATAGAGAAGTCATTCATAAATACCTTCATAAAGTTTTCATTCATGTCCGCAAATATGGCCATAATGCACCTTTGAAATGTGGCAAGTGCATTGCATAAACCAAAAAGCATTCTCCGATAAGCAAAAATCCTATAAGGACATGTGAAAGTAATCTTCTTTTGGTCTTCCGGGTATATAAATATTTAATTGTACCTTGAATATCCATCAAGAAAGAAATAAAAAAATGACCAGTCACCATCTCAATCATTTAGCTTTCTATAGTCAATACACACTCGCCACCCTGTGATGGTCCTAGTAGAATTCTTCTTGCCTTTTTCACTTTCTATCACTGTCATGCCACCCTTCTTCGGCACACACTGTACTGGACTCACCCACTCACTATCTAAAATAGGGTAAATAATCCCTGCATCTAAAAGCCTCACTACCTCCTTGTTCAGAACTCTTGCATATTAGGATTTAACCTTCTCTGCTTTCCCTTACAGTTTTACATCCTTCTTCTAAGTTAATCCTATGCATCACCAAATTAGGGCTAATCCCCCTATTATCATAAATTTGTCACCCCACAGCTCTCATCCTCTTCTTAATGGTCTCCACCACTTTCTCTTTTTGCTCACAATCTAATTCGTTGGAGATAATGATGGGTAAAGTATGGTTCTTCCTTAAAAAAGTGTATCTCAAATGGGAAGGTAAGGGTTTAAGCTCTAAAGTGGGGAATTTAACAATAGAAGGTGGTGTAGGAGTATCAGTTCTCTCCAATTTCTTTAGATCGACTTCCTCATATAAATCATCTTCTTTCGCACTCTCATCCCTATGCACTTCCTTAATTTTATCAACTTCCTCTTCAACCTCCTTCACACATTCATCCACAACATTAATTTTCATGCAAACATTACCATCTATCGGTTTCTTCAAAGATTTGGACATATTATATTCAACCTGTTCATCACCAATTATCATCACAAGTTTCCCTTCATGCACATCAACTAATGCCCTACCAGTATTCATAAAGGGCCTACCCAAAATCAGTGGACAATTTCTATCATCTTCAAAATCTATCACAAAAAATCAACAGGAATAATAAATTTGTCCACTTTTACCAATAAATCTTCTACAACTCCAAATGGTCTCTTTATGGACTGGTCTGCAAGTTGAATTAGTGTGAATGTTGGCTTGACCTCTCATATCCCAATTTCCTGAAAATACACAAAGGCATCAAGTTAATACTTGCACCTAAATCACATAAACATTTAAAGAACTCAAAATCACCAACAACATATGGAATAGTAAAACTCCCTGGATCTTGTAATTTTGAAGGCATTTAGCTTTGATAGGATCGAATTTCAATTTTTTGTAAAAATTACCATCTAATTGTCCTCTCAAGTGCATATGTATGTAATAGGCATGATTCCCACGATCGTTGGTTCTTGTATCATAATGCTTCCTCTTCTCTTCTCCTCTTTTAATCTTTAGCTCAATCTCAAAGTTGCTCAATCTTCATTACTACATAAAAATAATCAATTCTTACCATAAATTAACATCAAACATAAAAGAACAACAATGAAGATCAAACTAAACGAAAACATACAAAATGAATCCTAAAATAT
>JAOTJB010317966.1:0-14838 GCA_027123815.1 Erythroxylum minutifolium | reverse complement strand
ATATATAATGTTATATGCCCTTACATGAACTTAGAGTTCATCGGTATGCGAAATCTTGGAGATTTCTGACATATAAGTTTCTAAGTGTATAAAATCGATCCCATTGGGTGGATATGGCCATGGTGGCTGAGTTACATGTGTTATAATGCCTTATAGGTGATTAGACATGATTTATAGACTTATTGGACACTTAGAAAGCTTAATTCGAAAAGTTGATGAATATAAGGGCTTATTTACAACCTGTTAAAAGTTAAGGGACTTAAATGTAATTTTTCAATTCTTAGAGGACCAATATGTAATTTTATAAGGTTAAGGGGCTTAATTATAATTTGAAAAAGTTCAAGGACCAAAATGAAAATAAAAGTTTTGTTCATTCTCAAGTTTTGGGCTTAATTGCAAATTTAGGAAAAGTTTGAAGGGTATAATGGTAATTTCACATAAACTAAGGGAAAAAAGGTAAATTCACCATGTTTAGTCAAAGAAGAGTCAAAATTCTAGACCCTTCTTATTGTGTGTGGCCGTGCACTCCATTATTTGGCATTAAAACACTTTGTTTTAATTAAAAGAAAGGAGAAGAGAGGAGGAGAAGAGGAAGTTTCGGCCATCAGTTAATCTTCTCCAAGTTTTTTATTCTCCAACCCAAACTAAGGTGTTCTAAGTTAATTAGGATCAAGGAACTCAAATCTGTCATTAGATTTGATAAATTCTCAAAGTATTTTAAGATATCACTAAGTAAAAGTTTAGGTAATTTTTGTCTCATCTCTCTCTACATTATGATTTTGAGTTTGGTGTTAAGATATGTTGTTTTCCATGCTTGAATATGCATGAAACATGGTTTAGATGAATGAAATAAGTCATGGAGAAGCTTCCTTAAGCCAAAACCGAAATGCCCTATCTTTGGTGAAAGTTTGTGAAATTTTGAATATCTTTTGAAATTGATGGTTTAAATAAACTCTATGATGTTAATTGTGTATGTATAATGTGAATTGATCATGAAAAATAAGGAAGATGTAAATTGGAAGGAGGCTTTCAAGTTTATGCCTTTAGGTGTTTAATAAAATGCCTAAGTGAACTTGGCTTAGGATTTAAGAATTTTGATGGTGTACATTAGAAAGAGGCTTTCATGTTTACTTAAACTTGATTTGTTGCTTTGATTGATTAATAGTAGCCTAATGTGCTTGGATAAAAATGTGCACAATTATGATTTAAAATGTGTAAGTATTGGATCAAAGCTTTAAATGCCTTGGAAAATGCAAAAGAAAGCTTATGTAAATAATAAGGGAAGTAATCATGTGAGAAGCTTCATGGCCGAATCCTATAGCTTAAAAATTGTGATATTGTGTTTTATACACTTACGTGATGGTGTATAAATTTGAGATAAATGTTTGAGTAGTAAATTCATTGCATTTGTATGTATAAAAGCTCGAGAGTTGTGAATCAAGGAGCTTGTACTGAGGATTGTTGAAGTAAAAAAAGTGTACACCTTTTAAGGAGAATTGGGGAAAACATGTCTCTCAATTGGGACTAGGACAACCTAAGAAATGCATAATGACTTGTATGTGAATTTTGAACCTAGGTAATGCATAGCAGAATTGAATCCCAAATAGATGATAGTATACTTATATATTTATTAAACGACATTGTTTTTAATAACTTTGCATTTAGAGTGCAAAAGATGACTTTTACTGCATTAAATAATGTTTTGGAACTTACATATGCATAACCAAGTAATGTATGTATTCTCTTTTGGCTTAGAGTCATGGCAAGGTTTCATTTTATCGGTTGGACCGATAAATAATGGCATGGTACCTTACTTTATTTTGGTATTAAATATTTGTATATGATTTTTATGATTGGTGAGATAATGATTGACCAATCATGTGCTAGGCACAACAGATTTAGCGACCCCTATACCTTTGACACTGGTACATAAAAGTCGAGTCCTTGTGATGACATCATTTTACAGGACTTACAGGTAATTGCACACCTAAAGGTCTGGTCATCGAAGAGGTCATCACTTAGGGTTGTGATGCTTTTTTTGACCGTAGTTTGGACTCACCATAGATGAAAGTTAAGCCAACAAGAGGATTCAGTGGGTATGTATAATAGTTTGGCCGACTAGTGGTGACACACATTACTATTTTGGCTTCCTAACAAGACTTGATTTGTTTCATGTGATGCTTTTCTACTCTTATATACTGGAACTGAAACCTATGTTCACGAAATGAGTGATTAATAGGCTAGGCCTATGTGATTCCTAACTAGTATGCGATGAGTCATAGACTAGGTCTATGTGTTTTTATGTTATGCATATTCACTTCATAGGTGGTTATATGCATGTTAGATGTGTAAAATCGTCCTTAGGTTATTTAGACCGTTTTGGTGTGTACTAGATTCTATTTGCAATATATGTCTTTTTCCTGCTCACTGAGTACATAATGTACTCAAACCCCTCCGCCTTCTAACCATGTAGGTTAATTTGGTGAGCTTGAAGCTCTGAGTGGTTCGTGTGGTCTTTTGGCATATTCGAGGCATTACAACACGCGGTAGTCTCTATTTTGTACTTTTGTTGTATAGTGGCTCATGATTATGTTGATATGCTTTATAATTTTGTAAATTAACTTTTGTCTGTCTTGTGGTTTGTTAATGACTTTATGTATAAACATTTTGTACTGTTGTTGAGACTGCTCTCGAGTGGACTTCAAAGTCCAAAAGTTGTGGTAAAGTTTTAATGTGAATATAGAAGTGTGTTTGAAACTAATTTATAGGTGTTTTTCATTTTGGGATTTTCAAAATATAGTCGTTGTGCTGCCGAAAATGTTTTTAAAACATATCCAGCTAGCCTTGGATAGTTGGGTTAAGGACAGTTGTCATGTGCCTGATGTGATTCCTGGTCGTAACACAAAAGGCACCTGTAAAGAGCTAAGGTGTCGCAAGGAGTTTCCGAGGCACCTACATCTGAAATGAAAGCGTTTCTATTAGGAATTTTATGATGATGATACAAAAGATGATGATGTGCAATAACAACAGTAACAAGTCCCACCACCTGCTGTAGACCTAAAGTAAGAGAAGTCAGATATGCAGTTATTAATGACATATTCAAAGTTCTACCCCTAAAGTTTGATAACACCAAAACTAAGGAGGCCATTGATTTCCTCATTGAGGTGGAGATGCAAAGCAGGAGGTTGCACTATTTTGATATCTAGCAGGCGGGTTTAGTGGAGTTGTCTTTACAGGGAATGGCCAAGGATTGGTATCGAGACCACATCCTTACATACTTAAGTGTATTGACCTGATTGCAGTTCAGGGAGATCTTTATGGACTATTTCCTCTCTTTCGTAGCCCAAAAGGCACTTACATTATAGTTCTTAAATCTATTCCAGGGAGATAGGAAGGTGAATGAGTATATTGTTAAATTTATTCAATTGAGCCAATATGACCCATATATTGTTTCAAATAAGCTGGGGAAGAATAAATAATATGTACTCAGGTTAGGACCCTTTTTCGTTAACATAACTATGAGTTATCGAAAGAAGCTCTCTACTTTAGTGGAAATAGCCAAGCATTTGGAAAGGATCCTTATAAAGTAGGGTACTTTATCTATTAGAGAGTAAAGTGGAGAACACTCAATAGGACTATTTAATTTGTAGCAACGGCTTAAAGGACCCACCCTAGAGTTCCACTTCTGGAACCCAAGTGTAGACTTCCCGATGATCCCACGGTAACCCTTCAATTGATATCTAACTCTACCGAATGGTTCCTGCAAAACCAAGCTATTCAACTGTTAAAAACCTTTTATACTTTAAAAGTTAAAAGGGCATAAAATAGTGGAAAATTTTTCTTTTTTTTATAAAAATTCGACAACTTAACAACTATTTTTCTAAGATTCCCAAATTTTAAAAGCTGCATAACACAATTCAAAACACTTCTAATATTTCATGTACCATCTCAACTTCTAGAATATGAGCTCAGGTCCATAACACAAACAACCACAAACATATAATTTTCAACACTTTAAAAAACATCATTGACAATCAAAGCCATCGTATTTAATAAAATAAAAGATATTTACAATCCCACAAATATTACAATATCACACTTTTAAATTGTTTCCAAAATAATTTAAACCATACATATAAGTGACTAAGCCAATTTCATGAAAACACATACATAGAAAAAATGACACAAACATAGCAACACCCGACGATACAACTAATTCTATGGTAGGATCCCAGCTACTGTTGCATCTATGCGCATACCTGGGATGGTTTATTTAAAAACATAAAAATAAGGGTGAGCTAAACAAGCTCAGTGACTATTAATCATTTTACTGAAAATTAAACTTTTTATGACAACATAATTGAAATATTCTCGTACAATAAGAAAGCTCATAGTAAAATAATCGTCATAAAAATTCATTCGTGCATTATAAAATCTGTCAATAAGTAATATTTCGTAGAACACATTTTTAATTTGTCTGAAATACTATTTGAAATGCCTTTTTGAAAATAAACTCATAATAAAAGAGTTTCCATTTTCCATTTTCCTTTTTTCTTAAACAATAAACAATGGTGGTAGTAAGTTTCCTGAAAAATTTTAGGCAGAAAGTCATGGAGCTGATTCTGCATCATTTATCTGTGACTGGTTAACTACTAATTACGAAGCTATTTCTACATCACTTACCCGCACTAGATTAACCGTTATACCTCTATAGTTACGGAGCTAATTCTACATCTCTTACTCGCAACAAATTAATCACTAGTTACAGAGCCAGTTTTACATCGCTTACATATACTAAGTTAATCGCTATACACTGGTAATTACGGAGTTAGTTCAACATCACTTGTACTAGGTTCACTGCTATACACCAATATAATAACATAGATAAAACCTAATGGTGTACCATAGGCTAAAAACTAATTTCCTTTTTATTAACTAATAACATAATTTCAATATAAATTTACATCCTATGAAATTCAACTTTCAAACTTCAATTCATATATTGCGAAAACATAACTTATACTAGCAATAGATACTTGTAATGTATCATTAACATAAAACTTATAATCATACAATTTAAAATCACATGTCATTAATTATTTTACAAAGACTTCATTTATATAAAACAATTTAAATACACTCATAACTTCTAGTTTCCTTTTCACCGTTTCGGAATCCTTCAGTTGGCTTTATTTTCGATTCAAAAACCTAATACAAATACATTCAACTCCTTAACATATTTTTCAACCAAATACACTATAAACTATTTCAACTTCATTATTTTCCACATACACTCCATATTTTTTTTCCAAATAATAACATAACACTTCATTTAATAATGCCAATGCCACAAATACACTTAATGACCATCTTTAATCACATTTACATGGTCATTACATCATAACCATATTTTTATACCAAAAATGCCCTTAAGGCTAAACTTAACATATTTTACAAATTCAATTCCATTTGATTTCCAACACTTAAAACCAATTCAAATTCACTTCCATGACATTTTAATACACGCATTTAAGCCATAAAATCTCATTAACAAATTTTTATATAATCATGCACCTTGGCCGAATTTCAACAAATTAATTCCAAATCAATTGTTTTTCATTTCTTTACTTCATTAGCATCAAAATCATGTTATGAACATCATACAACATCAAAATAAAATTTTGGATCATATCATATTAAAAACCTTAGCGATGGCTGAAATTTCCTATAATCATTTCCATGGTTTTTCTTCCATTCTTTTATCATTAAACTAGCTTCCTACTACCATTCAGTAATCATAAATCATCAAATGACAAAATAAAGCAATTTAGGCAATGGATCTTACCTTTGACAAATTTGACCAAGGTTCCACATAATAGTTTTAGTGATTTTCTTCCCCTAATCACTTCTAATACAATAAAACCTTCACATCACATCATAAGGGTGTAATTCACACCATCAAAACCAAACCTCAACTATAACATAACAAATCCAAATTTTTAACAAAACTAGTAAGCTCCAACCGATTTTCTTCTTCCTTTTCACTTACATGGCTATGATATCTTGTTGGATGTTTGATTGGAGGTAGAACAGCATGAAAAACTCTTTGGATCACTTCTCGATGGCATAGTCGAAGCTCGCTCTTCTTGTTTTTCTTTCTTTTCCTTTTTCTCTCTCTTTTTTCCTTTTCTCCGACAATGTCCAACCACACCTTCTTTAAGGAGATAACGTTTTGCTTATTTGCACTTTTTGCCCATCATTTTCATTAATAACTTCTAATATTCACATATTTAAGCAAAACTTCCCGTATTTAAACTTTCACCTATGCCATTTGTCACCTTTTGAATGGTTACTTTCCAAACCCATTAATGCATGCTTTTCTCACGAAATATTCCCATGTAATGCACATATGGAATTTGGATGCATTTGGTTTGACAAAAAGATCATTTTGCCCTTTAATGAATTTAATTCACCAACTAATTGAATTACGTTTCAAAAATATCTCACAATCATCTTATTGTCAAATTGACCATGAAATACTCTAATTAGGGTCGATTATTATTGATTGGATGCTTTAATTTTTTTTTAATAGGTTTAAAATCATTAATATCCATTTTTTCCAAAAAGGAAATTTTAGTCTTAAGCCATCGGATTATCCGAATTCTATTCAATCAACCTCGTTTTGATCCGTTTCAGTTCCTATGGACTCCAATCCTAATTTCGGAGCTTTTCATCGTATGTTGAAATTGTTTGTTAACTTTTTTGGTCACCTAGAAGAACTTTTGGATTGAATTTGAAAATCACTAAATGTCACCAAAATCATCCGGATTTCATTCAAGAGTGTCACCAATTTTCGAATTTTTAAATCTTATTCGAACTCATTTGGTAAATTTTTGGAGTTTTCGAAAATTTTTTGAAAAATTTCTAGTTGAGTCCAAAACCATCTCCGATCTATCCGTAATCTCTGTTATAACCTCATGAATACATTTAAATGTTTAAATTACTCTAGTATATCATAAATAGAGCATACTCTATAAAATGCATATATAACACATTATTCATCATAGCATATTACAATGACAACAATAATAATAAAACTTTTCATCGGGGTATAGTTAGAGTGAGAACTCTCAATAGAGAGCTACTGGAGCATTTAGCAAGGCGAGATCTAGTCATAGCCATTTGGTAGGATTCAGGTTTATGCCTATAGTAGGTAGTAGCAGTAGTAGAAAGAGCTTTAAACATAGTATTTCAGACTCAACATCATCCATTTACCAATAGTATGGTAGGGAAAACTAAGGCCCATACTACATACCACTAGGAAGTTGTTACAGATGTGGCTAGAATGGGCATTTGATCAGGGATTGTCTAATAGTGCGATAGCAGTAGACCTCTTCTAATGTGGCGTAGTCTCTATTTCAACAGCCACAAGGGGGACTACAGTTTGGTACCCAACATGATTGAGGTTTTAGAGGGAGGCATTTAGGAGGTAAAATTGGAGGCTGCAATTAGGGATAGTCCCTTACTCTCTACATGCAAGTTGTGTTCAACCTAGTGTATTTACCCTCACTTCCAAGGTGCAAAAACTTTGAATGTGGTGGTTTATGATATTCTTCTCATTTTGGATTAGAAGCCATAGTTTTGATAGATCCTAGAGTGAACCATTCTTTTATGTAACTCAACTTTTCTATAAGACTAAAAGTAGTACTAGATAGGATGGAAGAATCGTTATCCATATCCATACCTCTTGGTGATGCCATAGAGGTGGATTTAATGTCCTACTCATGTCAAGTGGGGATTGATGGTAGGAAATTGACAACAAATCTCGTGGTGCTATAACTAATAGATTTTAACATAATATTAGAGATGGTCTGATTTTTTATTCATTACACCACTTTGGATTATAAAGAGAAGAAATTATTGTTTCAAATTTTATATGAAGTTGAGTTTACTTTTGAATGAGATCTGATCTAATATAATTTCAACGTTAGTGGCTAATAAGATGCTCAGACATAGGTGTTAAAGGTTCTTGTCCTCGATCAAAAATACCTCAATAGAAATTAATAGCCTCCAAAGTGTTCCAATAGTTTAGAAGTTTCTATATGTATTTCTTGAAGAGTTACCAAGGCTACCTCTAGAGAGAGATATCGAGTTCTGTATTGATCAAGTACCTGGAACAACTTCAATTTTTATACCTCTATATAAAATGACACATGCAGAGTTAAAGGAGTTAAAAAAACAATTGCAGGATTTATTGGATAAGGGTTTAATTAGGCCTAGCACATCACTATGGGGTGTGCCGATACTGTTTGTAAAGAAAAAGGATGGTTCTCTCTAGTTATATATTGACTACATACAGTTGAATAATGTGACCATCTGCAACAAGTATCCATTACCTTAAATTGACATTCTACTCGATCAACTTTAGGTTGCTAAGTAATTTTTTATGATCGACCTAAGGTTTAGATATCATTAGTTGAGGGTCAAAGGAGATGATATACCTAAACCAACATTAAGGATTCGATATAGCCATAATGAATTCCTAGTAATGTCATTTGGCCTTACCAATGCTCCTACAACTTTCGTGGATCTAATGAATAGAGTGTTCAAATTGTTCTTATATAGGTTCTTGATCATCTTTATTGACAACCTTTTGGTGTATTCATGAGCATATAAGGATGTTGAAAGTTGCAAGAAATTGCGGTTGACTAAAAATAGTGATAGAAATGCGAAGCTTTTTGGGATTAACAAGCTATTATCGAAGATTTGTAACATACTTCTCCCCTAAAATGACAAGGTGGCCTGCCCAGCACCCCATGGTGGCCCTCCAGTCGATATATGATCTACCTGGAAAGTTCCTGTGGAGCTAAGCCTATTTCCCTTTTTATTAAAAAGCCTTAACTCAACATTCATAAATGTAAACAATGGAGTCTTTTTTTACTTTAATGTGAATCATTTTATTAAAAATTTCGGTAGCACAATGGCTGCATTTTGACATTTCCAAAATTTTCAAAGTTACTATAAAAGTTCAAAACACTTATATATTCACATCAAAATCTCCACTACAAATTTTGGACTTCAAGTCCACTCACGAGCAATCTCAACAACCAAATTGATTGATTTTAAAAAACTAAAACATATTTATGCATTTCATTTAAAAATCCTTATATATATACATTCTTTACACAAATGTACATTCCAGATCATGTTAAAATATATGTAATAGTTCCCAAAAAATTTTACAAGGCAAAAATGCCTACACAGTAATATGTGACAAAGTTAACTACTCGCAAGGTGGAGTCCCTGCTACTAAAGCCCCTGAGCATGCACCTAGGAGGTTTTATTTTAAAAGCAGAAAGTAAAGTGTGAGCTAAACAAGCTCAATGAGTGTTAACTTTTCTATGCAAATTGTATTTAACAATTTAAACCTCCATAAAACAAATTCATTTCATTTCTTATGATACAATACCAATATAAAACATATATGCTTTCTGAAATCAAATTTCTCAAGTTACTTTGAAAGTAAATTATGGCGGCATCATTATTGTCATGAACTTTCTTACACGACATAGCCCACCACTAACTTCTTTGCCATATGGTACCCTTAGGCATAAAGTCACGGAGCTAGTTCTACATCGCTTACCCATAACCAGTTAACCACTAGTTACAGATACCCGCACTAGGTTAATCGCTATACACCTGTAGTTATAGAGTTGGTTCTGCATCGCCTACACATAATTAGTTAACTGCTAATTGCGGAGCTGGTTCTATATCACTTACCCATATTAGGTTAATCGTTATACACTGGTAGTTATGGAGCTGGTTCTACATTGCTTACCCACAACTGGTTAACCACTAATTACGAAGCTAGTTCTATATCGCTTATCTGCACTAAGTTAACCGCTATACACCGGTATAATAACATGTATAAAACCTAACAGTGTACCATAGGCTAAAAAAATCATCTTTCTTTTTTTATTAACCAATAACATAATTTCAATGTAACTTCAAATCGTATAAATTCAACTTTCAAACTTTAGTTCATATATTACTAAAACATAAACTTATACTACAATATTCACTTGTAATGTATCATTCATATAAAATTCATAATCATAGAATTTAAAATCATATGTCATCTCTATTTGGTCCTCTTCTAATGACTCATCAATCCACTAACTTCTTGTAAAAAGACCAAATTTCCCTTTAATGAATTTAATGCACCAACTAATCAAATTAAGTTCCAAAAATATTTTGTAACCTTCTTATTATCAAATTGATCATGAAATACTCTAATTAGGGCCAATACTTATTTATTGGATACTTTAAAAAAATTCAAATGAGTTTAAAATCATCAATACTCATTATTTTCCAAAAAGGGCATTTTAGTCCTAAACTTTTGAAACTTCTAAAATCTATCTGATCGAGTTTATTTTCAATATGTTTCAGCGTCATTAAACTCTAACTTATTCTGGATATTTTTCAATATTTCGGGGCTAGGTCCCCTAAAAATCACTATTAACCCAAATTTACTGTTCATCTAAAAATATTATTCACAGAAAATAAAATTTTATAATCAATGAAAGTAAATTTTACAATTTGTCTAAGACATTTCTAAGATAGCAACCTTATTGACATGAACCCCTAGTTCATCTAGTCTAATGCCTGTGAGGAGAGCTTTTAGAAATTGAAAGAGTGTTTAAGTATAGCTCCAGTCCTGACATTACCAATTGAAGGTAGAGGATTTCAATTGTACTATGATGCTTTGAGAGTTATCTTAAGGTCTATGTTGACATAAAATGGTAAGATGACTACTTACAATTCCAGGTGATTGAAAAAGCATGAACAAAATTACCCTACTCATGATTTAGAGATGGCAACAATGATCTTTACCTTAAAGATTTAAAGACATTATCTATATAGTGAGATGTGTGAAATTTACATGGATCACAAAAGCCTATAATATATATATTTTAGTATAAAGACTTAAATATGACGCAAAGAAGTGTATGACTGCATGATTTAGTATCATCCTGGAAAGGCAAATGTTGTAGCAGATGCATTAATCATCTTTAAAAAGCAAATGTTGTAGCAGATGCACTAAGTAGGAAGTCCTTAGGTAGTTTGACACATATTATAGTGGAGAGGAGCTTTGACCAAGGAGTTATATGGTTTGATGGATCAAAGTGCTCAGTTTTAGATTTTAGGTTTAGGAGTACTACTGCCAATCATAAAAGAATGGTCAATATTATTAGATAAGATAAAGGTCACTTAAGACCAAGACTTTAAGCTCCAAAAGCTTATGTATGAAGTATAACAAGGATGTCACACATATTTCGAGATTAATGTGGGGAGGTATACTAAGGATGAATAGGGGATTATGTGTTCCAAATGTAAAGAACTTGAAGGAGGGGATTTTAGAGGAAGTTTATAATGGGTATACAATGGACATATAGGTACCACTAAGTTGTATTTTAATATTAAAGATGTGTATCGTAGGCAGTATGAAAAAGGATATGGATGAATATGTCTCTAAGTGCTTGACTTACCTACAAGTAAAAGCTAAGCATTAGAGACCTTTAGGTAAGCTATAAAACAACAATAACAATACCTAGTAAGAGTCCTGCGAAACACAAAATTTGGAAAGGTCCAATAGTACATAGCCTTATCCCTATTTAGTAGAGAGGCTATTTCAGATAAGCTATAACCATTGCCAATTCCTAAATGAAAATAAGAAAAGATCGTAACGGATTTTGTTATTGGCCTACTTTATACAAGGACTCAATATGATTCAATTTGGGTGATAGTAGATAGGTTAACAAAGATAGCCTATTTATTACACGTGAAGACCACCTACTCAGTGTTCAAGCTTATATAAGTATAACTAATAGTGTGTCTCCATAGGGTGCCTATATCAAAATTTTTTTATTGAAGATCATAATTCACATCTCAATTTTAGAGGAAATTATAGAAGGCATTAGGTACCACATTAGATTTTAGTGATCGCAAGGTTACATGCGCTAAGTTTTACTATTTATAACCTTGGTAAATTTCGCAAGTGCACTGGTCGTTCGCATAGTACCTAAGGTATCGATCCCATGAGGAGGGCTAACTAGTCTTAAATCTAAGGTCGGAAGCACTACTAAACAATAATTAACAAATAATAACTTAAAACAAAAAAATTAATCAGACCAAATAAACCCAATTAATCCACAAAAATAACGATTAACGATTAACACGGAATTAAAAAAATCACGATGACAATAAACAAATTAAATACAAAATTGAATAATAATGGAATTTAGTCAGTTAATGAGCAATGATCACATAACCAAGTTCCACCTAATGAGTTTACCGAAAGAGAGAAAGGGAAAATTACCTATCTTTAACGACAACCTAACCAATTACAATTTATTGAATTAACAGTTCTAGAAGATCCTAGGGTCAACTACTCTCTCTAAAATTATAACTGAACCCTAAGGTATAAGCCCTAATCAAATTATGGAAGGTTATAACCTCTCAATTACCAACCTATCCAAAACCTAATTGGTTCTTAAGTTCTCTAATAAACAATCAGAAACCTAATGTGATCTCTCTACACAAGATTTACCAACTTGATTCAATTCAGAGTCTATTAATCTCCCTAACTCTCGTTAGCCCAAATTAATCGTTTTCTCTCGATTCACCATCTTATTTTACTATCGAGATATAATCAACTATCTATATAAATTCTATAATTAAATAAAATCGAAATACGTAGGAACCAAAACTACAACAGGATGATGGGAGGCCGCGACTTTGAAAAGCTTCTTAATCAAGGAAGAACGTAATATCTGTGTCATCTTCCTCTTCTCTCTTCCTTCGTCTCTTTCTCGATCTCTCAAGGTCTCTTTTAGGGTTTCATTAGTTAACTACTCAAAGTTCTTCCAGGGCTCTCTATCTCCAAACTGCGCATTTGACTTGCGATGTTCTATTTATACTTTTAAGGCTCTAGGTCAAAGTAGAGGTTGAAACGGTCCAAAAACTTACAAAACTTGAGTTTTTCTATCAGCCCGTTGCAGGTCACGATCGTGGCGCTGCCTACCACAATCGTGGCCAGCTCTTTAACCTTTCTATCACGGTCATGGCCTACTGTGCATTATCGTGGCCTGGATGTACACTTTCTATCATGATCATGGCTTGGCTACTCTAGCTCTTCCTTTCTGTCATGATCGTAGCCTGTTGTGCCATGATTGTGACCTATGCTTTTAGCCCAAAAATTCCTCGAATCTTCTCCGTTCTTCATTGTTTACCCTGAAACACTAACAAATCCATCAAAGTACCTCAAAAATATAACAATTAAGCTCAATGACTTATAATAACCTATAAAAAACACTCAAACACTCAAACTAATATAATTAAACGCTAAATGCATACATAACACTCAAATTCACACTAAATACATCACAAATTAAACCTAAAACATTATACAATTGATAACTATAAACATCCCCACACTTAAATGTTTGCTTGTCTTCAAGCAACAAAACAACAACACACAACAAACAAAAAACAAGCAATGTGATAATGATGCAATGGCTTTGATCTTCATGAAATGAATTTAATCTTGAATACAATCATTCAGTTATGTCAAATCATTAAAATGTAAATTATTCATCTAGGGGCTTTGAACTAAATGTATAGCTTAATCGAGACCTAACTGTGAACTTATTTACCCTATTCAATTGTACAAACACATTAATAATTTTTTGGTCCCTTGGACTTTATAACTGTTCCTAAGTATATTTTCATGAAAATTTAAGCTTATTACAAGTCTGGAAGGTTAAAAAACACTTTATTATTTATTATTTATTATTTAAACCCAGAATTAGTCTTTTACTCGAAGGTAAACATTTGTGATGAACATCGATCCGGTTACTCAACTAAGTCATTTTACTAAACAGTTTAGTTGAAAAATCATTATAGCCTTTTTACACGAAGGCACACATTTGTGATGTATGTCGATCTAGTTACTCAGCTATTATCACGTTTTCAACTGGCTACTAGCTCTATTCATATCCCGAAGGTCAGCGGAATAACAATTTATTAACCTTTTTTTATTTTTTATTGACTACCTCGTTGTTTTTGACTATTCATTTTCATGAAAATACTAGTTTAGCTACTTAAGTTAAAAAACCTCAAATTATGAATGAATGTGGCAATCTAGAGGGTGTTAAATTTACACTAAGTCCTAATTAGGTTGTATATTTATCTAAAGGCCACCTAATTCACTAATTTCGTAAGCTAATGATCGTTCACAATCTAATATACTATGTCTAAAATTAAATGAATTTCACTTAATCTAAGCCATTGACACATTCACACACTTCACACAATGCAACCTAGTAACTATCATACAGTATGCAAAATCACATTCAAAACAAAACACTCAATCCCTCCCTACACTTGAACAACACATTGTCCCTAGTGTGAAAAGGAAGCACATGCAAACACATACACGAAGGGTAAAGACAAGAAAATAACGTAACAAAGAACAGAAAAATGAACAATAAAAGTAAAAATAAAAATAAAAATAGAAACAAAAACAAAATAGAACAGAAGGTAAGTTATTATACTAGGCATCATTATAGAAGAAATCAATGTTTTAAAAACCGGACCGAACATCAAACCGGTCGAAGGAAAGGTTTAAGGTTTAGAGGTTTAACCGATAAGGAACCGATATAAAACCGATAAATAATAAATAAGAAGTAAATTTTATAAAAATAAGTAAAAATAAAATATTTTATTAAAATAAAAAATACACCAATATCTATTATTATATAATGAACTAATAATAAA
>JAOTJB010317955.1:0-14839 GCA_027123815.1 Erythroxylum minutifolium | reverse complement strand
TTAGATACTAACATAATTGCATATGATAGGAATCTCATTATCATGATCTCATTATGATTTCCTTCATGCTATGTTTTATATCCTGGACTTCATCAATTCGATTTAAGATCAATATTAATTCTTATATAAACAAATAACAAATTAATGAAAAATGCCTTTCGCTTTATTAATCAAAATAAAGTTTGTACAAAAGAGCTAAAGGTGACTGCCTTTAGAGCACTACTCTAACAATCTCTCACTTGCACTAAAGTCCATTGCCTTTGTATCTAATACTATAGGCGAGTACACTAGAATCAAATTTTATTTACAGTAGTGGTTTAGTCAAAGGATCAGCGATTTTTTGATCTGTGGGCACTCTCTCTATCTTCACATCACCTTTACCAATTATCTCCCTGATCAGGTGATATCTCCTGAGTACGTACTTGGACCTCTGACGAGACCTTGGTTCTTTGGCTTGAGCAATAACCCCATTATTGTCACAATACAATAGTATTGGATCTACTATCCTTAGAACCACTTCAAGTTCTATAACGAACATTTTGATCCAAACAACTTCTTTTACCACTTCCGCAACTGCAATGTACTCTAACTCAGTCATCGAATCTGTAGTTATCTCTTGTTTAGAACTCTTCTAACTGACTGCTCAACCATTCAGTGTGAAAATATAACCTGACTAGGATTTAGAGTCATCCTGGTCAGATTGAAAACTCGCATCCATATGCCCCCCTCGCTTTAAGATCTCCATTTCTATATATCAAAAATACATCCTTAGTCCTTCTCAAGTACTTTAGGATATTATTGACAGCCACCCAATGACACTCACCAGGATCCGATTGATATCTGCTTGAAACACTTAGAGCATACGATATATCGGGTCTTGTACATAATATAGCATACATGATTGATCCTATCTCCGAAGCATACAGGATCATACTCTTGTGATTCCTCTCATCTTGCGTCTTGGGACACATAGATTTCGAGAGTTTTATCCCATGATTCATGGGAAGATACCCTCTCTTGGACTGCTCCATGTTAAACTTATTTAGCACTTTATCTACGTATGTTGACTGTGAAAGACCTAGCAACTTCCTTGATCTATCTCTATAGATATTTATTCCCAATATATAAGTTTCTTCTCTAAGGTCTTTCATGGAAAAATTCTTTGATAACCGAATTTTGACTGATTGCAAACTTGAGACATTATTTCCCATTAGTAATATATCGTCCACATATAACACAAGGAATATGGTAGCACTCTCACTAAACTTCTTGTACACACAAGGTTCATCAAGATTTTGTAAGAAACCAAACTCTTTGAATTTCTCTTCAAATCTGATGTTCCAACTCCTAGATGCCTGCTTCAATCTATAAATAGATTTTTGAAGCTTGTATACCTTTTTACAATCTTTGGATATAAAGCCCTCAGGTTGTATCATATACACATCCTCAACTAGGTTTCCATTTAGGAAAGCCATTTTCACATCCATCTGCCATATTTCATAATCATAATAAGCAGTAATTTTGCTAGGAGTATTCTAGTGGATTTAAGCATGGCTACGGGGCTAAATGTCTCGTCATAGTCAACTCCTTATCTTTGATGATAACCTTTAACGACTAACCTCGCTTTATAGGTAATCACATTACCTTCTATGTCGATTTTCTTCTTGAAAATCCACGTGCACACTATGGGTTTTAACCATTTGGGTGGGTCAACCAAAGTCCATATTTGGTTTTCATACTTGGAATCCATTTCGGACTTCACAGCTTGAAGCCATTTTTCATATTCTGAACTCTTTATAGCCTCTTCATAGGTTGTAGGCTCATCGTCTTCTATGAGCAATATGTCATTATGTTTGCTTATGAGAAATCCATATCTCTCTGGAACATTACATATCCTACTTGACCTACGAACATTTTTTGTGTCAGAAGGTTCAATTGCTGTCTTATTTCAAGTAATTGATTTGCATCTATTTGAGCATAATGAACTTCATTAAGTTCAACTTTGCATCCACTGTCTTCTCTTAGAAAAAACTCTTTCTCTAAAAAGACAACATGTTTTGAGACAAACACCTTTTACTCTAAAGCATTATAGAACTAATATCCAATTGTTTCCTTAGGATATCTTATAAACAGACATTTATCAAATTTCACTTTAAGCTTGTCTGATTGAATCCGCTTTACATAAGCCGAACAACCCTAGACTTTCATATGAGAAAGATAGGGCCTTTTGTTAGTTCATATCTCATATAGAGTAACTTCAACTGCCTTTGTAGGGACTCTGTTTGTCACAAAAATAGCAGTCTCGAGTGCATAACCGTAAAAGGATTTCGATAGACTTGCTAAGCCCATCACTGACCTTACCATGTCCAATAATGTTCGATTTTTCCTTTCATCCACACCATTATATTGCGGTGTGTAAGGTGGAGTCCACTGGGATACTATCCCATTATCTCCGAGATAAGTTAGAAACTCCTCGTTTAAGTATTCACCACCTCTATCTGATCAAAGTGTCTTAATACTTCTACCGAGTTGTTTCCCTACTTCATGTCCAAATTGTTTAAACATTTCAAATACTTCAAACTTGCATCTCATTAGATACACATACCCATATCTTGAATAATCATCAATAAAGGTAATGAAGTACATAAAACTACCTCCGGTATGAATGGACATTGTACCACATACATCAGAATGTATTAGGTCTAATAACTCATTCACTCGTTCACCTTTTCCTTTAAAGGGTAATTTAGTAATCTTTCCTAACAAGCAAGATTCACATATGTCATATGATTCGTAATCAAATGACCCTATGCTACCACACTTGTGTAGCTTAATCATATGTTTCTCACTTATATGGCCAAATCGACAATTCCATAAGTAAGATGATTTTAAGTTATCTTGTTTTTGTCTTTTATTTCATTGATATTTAAAATTAGATTACACATATCTAATATGTAAATTCCATTGCATAATGTAGTAGTACCATACAACATTTCATTCAAATTAATTGAACAACCATTGCTTAAAAAAGTTAAATAAAATCTCAATTTATTAAGACATGAAACAGATACAATGTTCTTTGTCACAACAGGTACACAAAAGCAATTATCCAAAATTAACTTTAGCCCACTAGGAAGATACAAAACATATGTTCCTATGGCTAATGCAGCAACTCTTGCTCCATTTCCTACATGTAGGTCCATCTCTCCCTTCTTGAGCGGTCTACTATCCCTGAGACCCTACATATCAACACATATGTGCTAGCCACATCTAGTATCTAATACCCAAATGTTATGATTAGAAATAGTATTAACCTCAATGACAAATATCATACCTGAAGTAGATGGTAGGACATCTAATGCCTTCTTCTACTTCAACGACTCTAGATAAGCTTTGTAGTTTCTCTTCTAATGTCCTTCCTTGTTGCAATGAAAGCATATCCCCTTTAATGTTATCTCCTTTGCCTTCTTCTTGGATACACCTCTCACTAGCTTCTTAGACTTCGTCTTCTTCTTTTGGTTCTTTTTGAGAGAACCAGAAGAAGATTCCACCAGCATCACAACTTTACTGTCTTTCTTGACAGTTTGATCAACTGTTTTGAGCAGATTAATCAGCTCAGGTATCGATGTGGATATTTGGGTCATCTGATATTTAAGCATAAAATGTGAATAACTATTGGTCAAACTAGTCAGAATTAAGTCTATACTTAACTTATAATCCATTACGAAACCCAAACTACCTAACCTCTCAATATATGCATACATCTTCAGTGCATATTGCACTGGAGATGATCCCTCAATCATTTTAGAGTGGAAAAGCAACCTCAAAGTCTCAAAAATTTCAGACCGAGCTTGCTCATCAAATAGTTCCCTCAGATGGTAGACTATGGTATGAGCATCCATAGCCTCATGCTGTTTTTGAAGTTCTGGTGACAGAGGCCAGCATTATACAGCTAGCCAGCTCACTATCATCCAGTAGATTCTTGTAAGCTTTCTGATCCTCATCAGATGTGTTGGCAATAGGGGAATCGAGAAGTGGTTCATCTAGGACATCCTAGTTTCTTGGATTTGAGAACAATTCTCAAATTTCGTAGCCAATCTAAGAAGTTTGGTCTTGTGAGTTTGTTGGAATCTAATAAAGAGCGTAGGTTCACACTAAATGAAGACATTGTGGTTCAATAACCTAGAAGAACAAGAGAAAGTGTTAGAATGTACACTAATGCATATCAATAAGGACTTTAATCACATACATTATAGGTCCCATTATTCTTATTCAAATCTATAGTCCTCACTACGAATTTGAGAAAACTTACAGTTTTTTTAATGGGTTGATATCCGATATCACCAAGAATGACCTTGGGTTTGCCTAATTACCTACCTTAGGCCAATCGGTAGGTATCTTTCATACCAATTGCATTCAGTTATGCAACTATCGACTTATGCCATCAATTGTTGATTTAGCACACTCATTGGGTTATCAACTCTTGATTTATATACGTCCTATGTATATTACCCAACTTCTCCTCTATTCACGTTGACCTTGGGTTTGCTCAACAAATCAACGCTTCCAGTTAGGACCAACCCATTAATCTGAAAATCTAATTTCCATGGTTTGAACATATTAGTGTAGAGCGGGCTTAGGTTTGCCCAACAACCTAACTCTAAAAGAATTCTGGTTCTTTCCATATCAATGGAAGGCATAAGTCCTAATATTTGGTTGAGGGTTTGTTCTTTAGTCTCATCAATGGTTGGGTGATATTGTGTGTATATATATATATAGCTTATAGACAACTCAATTAAATTGAGCCTATGTCCATAACAACCCTTAAAATGCATCTAATGCATGTATCACACAAAGGAGGTTTAATTTAGGTTGTGACTTGACTATGTATCGAAAGTTCGTGATTCAATTCAACTCTTGAACCGAATCGAGTACTAAATTTAGTCTTGGCTAATTCAAATTATGAATGTTATTCGATTAGGAACCCTAAAATTTAATTATTTTGATGTCCAAACTAAACACTTTAATTCATGTATATATTCCCTTTTTCTGGTCACACTAGAAATGTTATGCTCTACTTGGATTAATTCTAAATTAATCCCTAGGGTTTCCAAAATTCCCATATACCAATTAGTCATCTATAATATCCTTAGGTCATCTTAAATTTATCTAAACAATTTCGGCACAAGTCAAAATTATCTTGACGGCCAAAAATATCAAGATAAATAAGTTAACCTACTAGACACTAAAGGGACTTATTTGATGTTCAAAAAATTTTTGGAACCCTAATTTCAAGCACATGCATTAAGCATGCTATTACCATCAAAATAATACATTTCTTATCAAATAAGAACTTTATTAAGGTCTTATAACTGAAATACATACACTATTAGTCATTAAGTAAGTCAACTCTATCAACTTTCAAAAAGTTGACCAATGTTGACTTGACTTGATTTGATAATTGAATAAAATTTAATTAATTCTGGAAAAATTCCAGAGTCTTATATACATTCTAAATGTGTCTAATAAAAAATTCCAAAGCCTAATTCCTAGGAATTATTTATTAATAATAGGAATTAGCTAGCACATCAAATGAGTATAACATTTGTCATATAACTTCTAACAAACTTTACATCATGCATGCGTAAGATAATCACTTTAACAAGTTTTATGCATCCCATACATGTAGAAACATCTCATCTTGCATGTGCATGCATAAAATTCATAAAAAAAATTTGTAAAAATAATATGGAATTTACAAGCATGCATGTTTATCAGATTTCTAGAATTTCCTAAAACTTCATACATGCATCAGGCTAACTAAATTTGTAATAAAATAGCAAATGACACTCAATTTCATTTTCCTTTGACAAAAAACGTAACATAACATCTTATAAACATTTTTCTGAAAGAAAAACATAAACAAAATTTTTTATAATTATTACGAACTTTTCAAAATCAGCGCATGCATTTAATTTTCTAGAAATTTCCAGAAACCAACATATGAATAGTCTAGATAATAATTCAAAGTAAAATAGCAAATGACATTCAATTGCAATTTTCTTTAACAAAAATATGATATAACATCTTATAAACATTTCTACGAAGGAAAATCAGAAAAATTTTTTACAATTTACACAAATTATTCCAAGTCAACATGCATGTCAGTCATAACCCAGCGAATACTTTACACATGTTCAATACATCATCTAATACATGCATAAACTTGCTTTGATATCACTGTTGGGTTTGCTATGGATGTATGCATCACATGTATGAAAATGTAGCAGAAGTGTAGGAATCTAAATTCTTACACCATGACAACTCGAAAAAGCCAAAATCACACATGCATGCATGGATATGTAAAAGAACATGAAATATAAAACTTTTTATCTTTTGTTTCCCCTCCTTTCTTATTTCTTCTCCTTGTTTGGGTTTCAAACACCAAACTCTTCTTTGATCACCCAAGAACACGCAAAGATCAAGAAGAAACAATGTGTGAGGTGATTTAAGCACCAAACTAGATGAGTTCTAGTAGATGCTCAAAATGAAAAGAAAGATCAAGACTCTTATTACATGCACTTTGATTCATGCAACAATTGCATAAATTGCAAGAACAAGACTCTTAGCACCTCTCTCTCACTCTAGAACTCTTCTAGAGCCCTTATGCTCTCACTCAAGTGTGTAAGAAGTGGCTAGACTTGTAAGATCCCATTATCCCATGATTAGGGTTAGAACCTTAGGATACTGTATATGAGAGTTTATTGAGAATTTAGAACTACATTTCACGTATTATATGGCATGCACATACATGTGAATAATTTTGTCACTCATAAAAATAATTATACATGCATTCATTGGCATTTTACGAGTATAAGCAATTTTAATGTGATTAAAGTGTGAATTATGGATTAATTGTCTTCAAAATTAAATCGGTGTGTATTTGAATTAATTTCACATTTTGGTGACATTTTACATATTTTGAAAATTTATCAAAACTTTGGAGTATTTTAGATTAAGGAAAAATATAGAAATAAGAGACAAATGGAAGTGTGACATTTGGTAGCTTAAATGTGTGACAAATGGACTAGTAATTAATTGACAAATGGACAAATTATTGTGTAACAAATGGACCAATCTTGGAGTGACATGTGGACTACTTAATTAGTGACTAATGGTAGCATCTTGAGTGGAGTAGTGGCAGTATCTTGAGTGGACAAATGTAAGACATGCCTTAGGACAAATGTTGTGCTGTAATGGTGACACCTAGCATATGATGTAGCATGTGATGTAGCAGAGTTTTGATGCTTCTTTCCTTCAGTTGCTTAGAGCTTCTTCTCTCTAAAATTTTGCTTAAACCCTAGCTAAATTGCTTCACCAAAACCAGCTTTTTACCTTACACAAAATAGCCAAGAAAACCAGCTGAAAGTTACCTTCATCTTGTTGTCCAAAAACACCTTATTTCCATCTTAAGTTTGTGGTGAATCATGCATGCTCAGAGGCTTAGTGAATCTGGAATTTTGAACTGAGTTGGAAGCCTAAAAGGTAAGTAACAATATGAGCTTTATAACATGTTAAATGGTATGAGAATGATGTTTGAATTGGAATGAATTGCATGTACATTTGATGATGAAATGTGCTGGAATATTTTATATGGAGGGTTTTACTGAACATACATCTATATTTTGGATATAACTTGATCTGTGAATATCCAAATTAGCTTAATTTTAATGTAGAGTAAACTAGACACATATGGATAAATTTTTCATGAAGGAATATAATTTGAAATCTATCTTTAACGCTACGTTTGGTTACTATCTCCCCTAATTAGAGATAGAACAGAACACAAATTGGAGACAGTGAGGTGTTTGGCTATGATGGGCAGAACAGAGAAAAGTGTTTTCATCTCGAGGATAGAAATGTGTTTGGTTGTAGTTAACAGAACATAAAAAACAATGTCAATGACTAAAGTATCCCTGCAGTATAATATGATTGGAAATATGTAATTCATTGATTATTTTAAAACGAATGATTTGTATTAGTATTTATTTAATTGTATCTATAAATAAGGAATTAAAAAAATGAGTAACGTAAAAATTTAATGAAATGAGCTATTGAATAGCCAAAAATTGGTACAAGTTAACAATAAAATGAATTACGTATAATATTTTTTATAATTGTATCAATATTTATTTTAATTGTATTTGTAATTTTTTAATTACGATGAAATAAAATGAGAAACCTAAATATTTAATGAAATGAGAAACCTAAAAATTAAATGAAATGAGTTATTGAATAAAAAAATCCTACAAGTTAGAAATTCTAGTACATAATAATTTACTAAGCATTCATGGAATTAATTACATAATAGGTTAAAAAATTCCTACAAGTTAGAAATTCTAGTACATAATAATTTAATAAAACATCTAAGCATTCATGAATTAATTACATAATAGGTTAAAGATACATTCAACCCTTATATTTTATTAAGAATGTCCTTAACAATAATACACAAAATGACTTCAATGGCAATTAGTAAAAATCCTTGACTCCATGCCATTTTTTTATTCAAAGTTGCAACTTCATTTAGTTTTTCATTTGTTGGAAGTGAAAATTGATTCGGTATTGATGGGGGTTCATTGGCAGTAGGAACAATTTCTTCATTTCGATGAGTCCGCCTATTTAGATCCATGACATAAGCAAGCTGTGCTTCAACCAAAGTTGATACCCCTTGAATCTAGCATTAGGAAACCCCTCAGTTGCCAATTTAACATCATCCCAATTTGTAAAAATACCAACTTGATGTCCAACAAACACAACATAGAAGTTGTATCTACCCATAGTTAAGTACCTGAAAATGAATCATATCCTTATCATTCATACACGTATATAAATGACAAACATGAAAAAAGTTAATAAACTAACCATTCATCATTTATACACAAGTGTGCAAACCAATTTAACAGTTTATCATTTCATCATTCAACATCACATAGCCTGTTTCAAGACAATGCAAATCCTAGCTTTCCTGTCAAGCTACTATGATGCCAATAGCTCCACAAAAACGGTGAGCCCAAAAGTGATAGGTCACAACCAAAAAATTACTGTCCACTACAAGTAATGGGAGAAGCAAAAATAGTTAAGCTAGATGCATTGGTACCATCCTACAATATCATATAATAGTGTACCATAACCTACTAATTAAGAAATAAAGCATAAAGTCAGATTTCATCATCTAACAAGCTCCTCACATAAGCTTGTTTCTGATTTGCAGTTAAACCCCATAAAAGCTTCCCAACATAAGCATTTTTTGAGAAGATCTTTGTAGTACTAACAACTTCTTTAGTGGAGAACCCTAAATTTCCAAGCTATTCACCTAGCTTAACTCCAAATTGTCCTATAATGACATCAGCAATGATCTCAGCATTCTCTCTACTATTATCAATGGCACGATCAAAAGAGGCAGCAAGGCTTTCTAACACTTCAATATCCCTCATCTTCCTTTTTCCTTTGTTTTGTTAGTTCCCTTCTGTGTTGTTGGAAGAGGCGACAGAACCAGTAAGATGGGCTAAAGTAGTTGGAGTAGGATTGACTGATGGGCCTACTGGATCTACTGAGGCAGCAGGAGCTGTTGGAGCAACTAATGCATCACCATCAGTTTCACCAGTTTCAAGCTGAGCAATAGCATCTTGAGCTCCTGCACTAGTGGCTCTGTCTTTCCCATAGACAAACTCAAGTTTAGAGTAAAGCGAGAAAGGCTTTCCAGGAGTGTAGTACTTGTTGGAGTGTCTCTGACAAAAATTCAGAAAATTTCAACATGATAAACATATTATTATTATGATGCTTCTATAAACAACCAACAAATTAAAATAAAAAATAATTACCCTCATCTATTCTTCCAGCACTTGCTTGCTGTCAACGTTAACACATTGCTTGCTTTCATTCCAACCAGACCCACTGTAGTTCAACATGTCAAAGGCTGTCTGATATTTATCCTTCAACCTCTTGTGCTTATTTTTGGTATGCCTCTTGTCAATGCCACATTCAGGAAACTTCTCAACCACCATTCTAGTAAGAAGTTGGAAAGTACCTGGCTTAAATTGCCCATTATCATCTCTGTGACTAGCAACAACTGCCTCCTCCATGAAGGTCACAAATGCTTCTGTTTCATCTGAAGTCCAAACTCTTGACATTGCACCTAAACCATGCAATTCCATACCCCATACCATTCCAAACCAACATACATTCAAACTTATTTCGAAATTAAGAAGATAATATTGAATTAAAAGAAACATTTAATTAAGTACAAATAAAACAAATAAACAGAAATTTAATTGTGTCCTCTCAAATTCAGTTACAATGAAAGTCAATAATATAAAAAGAAATTAAAACAAACACTCAATCAGTTACAATGAAAGCCAATCAAATTTAAATCCTCAATTCAATAAAAAAAACATTAACTAAATGAAAGTTCATAATTCAATGGTTTCTTCTCCAATCATCAAACATGTTCGTAGCTAAATCCTCTCTCTATTGACTCCATTCATTACTTGTCTCAGTATCATCATCAAATTCAGGGAAAGGTACATCTTCCCTAATTGGCATATCCTCAGCTTCAAGAGGAGTAAGCTCTGCTGGATCATAAGTCATATGCAATCTAATAAAGTTGTGTAGAAGGCATCATGTAAGAATTATGTACAAATGAGTGGCTACTGGATAAAAAGATGGATTTCTTAGGATTTTCCATTTTTTTCAATAAACCAAATGCATGTTTAATCACATTTATGGCAGAAGAGTGTCTCTTATTATAGAGCTCTTTGGGTTCCTAGGTGCCCTTCAATCTCTTGCCCACTCTTGAATATGGTATCTTGTGCCTCTAAAAGGTGCAAGAAAGTTAGGATCATTGGTATAGCCTGCATCTACTAAGTAGCAATTTCTTATAAATAAATCACACTATTACTATTGTTGTTTTAATCCAACATTTAAATAAAAAATTAACAAAATTATGAAAATTGTTATCTTATATACCCCCTTGGAACTAGAAGTCTATTAGGCCTAGTAAAAGCATCATGCAGAACTCTTCAATCAGATGCTAAACCTTTCCATCCAGCAAGAACATAAACAAAGTTTAAGTTCTTATTACACACCCTAACAAATTAGTGCATATTTTCCCTCTCCTACATCTGTATCTGGGTTTGTCTGCGTGGGGAACTATTATTTCTAAATAGATCCTATCTAGAGAACCAAGGCAACCCTTTTAACAAAATTCCAACAATAAAAAGTTCTAGTTTAGTATTTAAGAAAAGTGAAATTGGACAATTTATTGTAGCTAATTAAATTTACTAACCTGAAACCATTTCCATCTAGTGTCTGTGCAATCCTTAGGAATTGGTGTGGGCTTGACATACAACAGATGTTGAAGCTTTAGTACATCCTTTAACACACTATGGAAGGCCCTACTTATTGTTTCTTATGACCTCATAAACCTAACTTGTACTACTCTATTAGATTTATTGTGTCCTAATATTCTTAAGAAGATTAAAACTTTTTCTTCAATAGGCACATGGCCATTATTCCTCAACCCACCATGGACTTGAAGCATTTCGCATAACAATGTAAATGCATTTAAGTACATCCTTAAATCCCACTGGCTATTCCTATCACCCTCATTTAAAATCCTATTTATATTAGCTTACCTAGTTGGTACTGTCAACGCCCTACTACCTATAATATTTTCACTCTTACTCAGTTTTTTTTTGTATACATACAAGCATAGCAACATGACCATTCTCATAAAATCCAATTCCCCATTCTAAAGCTTAAACAAAGTCAGACACTTAAACATAACATCATGATTCTTGTTATTCATTTTTGTAAATAAAAATTGTCTGTAAAGATAAAAAAATATAATGATTATAAACAAGCCACAACCAACAATATAGGAATAAACAGCAACTAAAAATTTCATTAGCAAAAACAACAAGAAAAAAACTAGCAAACAAACAACTGATTATTGTTATTGTTTCCAAGGAACAACAAGTAAATGATATAAAAATAAAAAAACATAAAACACAGCAGGTCTACACCAACATACTCACTAAAGCAGGCATCTAATTGCATGTTAGAGCAAAAACTAATAATTTTAACAATTTCAACCCATCAAGCATACAACATTATTAATTTACAAAACAAAAGAGGGATTAATTGAAGTACCTCAGCTTTAATGACAATAGATGCACAAACTGAGTAATGTCACCTTCAACTTGAAAAAAATTGAATCAAAATTAATAAAAGACGAAATATTACAAAATAAAAATTAGATAAAACAAAAACACAAATACAAAAATAATCAAAAAATCAAAACAAAAAATACAAAAAAACAGAGCATACAAAAATTCGAAACACAAATAAAGAAAGAAACTCAAAGCATCAACTAATACAGTATGTACTCCTAAAAGCCTACTTGAGTGAAGGCAAAGAGTAGAGAAAAAGGTTGAGCAAGAAATGGAAACTTATCTCTAAACTAGCTACAATCAAATCTCAGTTCTTGAGACAATCTAAGTTTTTTTTTTCTAATCAAGGTTATCTAATAACAAAATGGCATTTCCTAGCATAATATTTAAGTTTTGTTAAAAAGACCTTTGAAAGTACAAATTCCATGCCAGATTGTGGATAAGAGGACAATGCCAAATAAATTACAAGTAGTAAGAACAAATTATCTGTCACAAATCAAGCTCTGGAGTACCAAAAACAGATGCATGGAGCAAGAAATGTTTCGCATCATACTTAGCAGAGTGATGAGGTCCACTCCTGCTCCCATGCACAGCACAAGTGTGCAACAACTTGTTGTCAAACTCTAAAATCCCTTCAGATACCTTCATAGGACGTGTCACCAACTCGCCATCCCGTCTCTTCCAATGCACATAGACACTAGCACTGACGCCTCCTATTGCAACATTTCTAGCCCACCAGTGATTTGCCATATTATTTGATTCATGAACCAAATAAGAAGTCTTTTTATTTTAATCTTTATTGTCCTCGTGTCTTGTTTAAATCGGAAACCTCAATAAGGGATGATAGCTCCTTATACTTTGCTTACAGAGAGGCCTCTGTGTCTAGTGTTCAAATGCATACAAATACAAACCCCACCCTAAGGACAATAACTAAAAGGATCGAGCGACCCCCTGCTCCAGCAGAATACCCATAATGCCTAAATCATACATTAGACATATGGGTTTTTCTTCTTTTTGTATGAGAATCACAACCCTAACCAACAACAACAAACAAAAACCTCTATATTCCATACAATCAAATCTAAGTACGCCAACAACAAAATACCCACTTGCCATGAGATCTAGCAGCAATTCACCTACAAATCTATCCCGAGACCCAGATATATCTTTAGATTCTTAGCAAGACATGAAACTACTCCTTAACCCTCCATTCACGACAAGGAAGGAAGAATGCTTCAAAAAAGAAAACATCGAAACTTACCTGCAACTGCAATATACCGAATACGCGGAACTATATAATATGAATGCTAATGCAGCGCAAGCCGCAAGTGAAATTGTAAAACAGCAAGGAAATGAACAGAAAAAAAATAGGTAAAGCAAGGAAGCAGCAAAACGATAAGAGGCAGAGAAGGGGAGAAAATGAACAGGGAAAAAATTAAACGAAGAACTCACCTTTGACTACCGAGACGAACCAGAGAAAAGAAGAGAGACGTGTGAGAGAGAAGATTGATTAGGTTTTTGGTTGTAAGTTTAGCTCTGATGATGCGGCGTCGTGAGGGGTATTTTTTTCTAATTTTTATGTGTTTTGTTTCTGTGATAGGCATAAGAAATCTTGTGTCACGATTTTGGAAGGAACAAAAAATTTGTGTTTTTGTGATCCGGAGTCAAAACAAAAATGGCAGTGTTAGCAACCAAACACCTCTGAACACAAGATTTTTGTGTTTTATTATCTATCTCCACCGATGAAGACATCAATCAAATCCAACGTAAAACCCCCATAATGACTAGTAACAACAAAAATGGTAGATAGCAGGATTTTTAAGCAAATCGATATCGATGCATTCAAAAGACGAACTAACACGTAAAATAAGGTATATCATCGATGTAGGTGTATTTCTCACACTTTTATAGAAAGGGAAATGACTAGTTAGGTATGGAATGAACAATCCAAATGAGGCTTCTACTTAATGAACGATATAGAAGATTATAAAAGATAAGACATGAAAAGAACCAAAGAATAAACTTTATCCTCATTGTCCAGATCTTATAGTTAAATAATCACAATGGGACCATAAAATGATATATTATTCTAATGAACCTCAAAAGGCCAGAATATTATAGAGGAGGACTTTGGGGTTAGCCATGATATCATGTGTTTTCCATTATACATAGAGGTGTTGATATATACAATTATATATGTTGTTAGAAAAGAAAAAATTATTTTATTTTAAATTGTCATCTTTAGACTTCATATACGATTAATTGTTTACCCCAGCCATAACTTAAAAACAAATTATGTTCGTTTAAGCTTTCAACTTAAACGATATGGAATATTATTTCAGAGGACTTCTTTTCATGACTGATGGCTCGTTATGGTCTAGAAAGGAGATTACCCATGTTAAACAGTTGGAAAACGCTTTGTGACTCACGAGTGATAGTTATTGGTGGTATACAGCTGCCAAGGATGATTAATAAACAGTAAATAATTTTAAAATTGCTTTGTTATAAAAAAAATAAGATAAAGGTAAGTTTAAGAATTTGTTCCCTCTATTTTGAAAATTGATTTATTTTCCCTGATAGGTAATATTCATGTATTTGTCAAAATT
>JAOTJB010317919.1:0-14847 GCA_027123815.1 Erythroxylum minutifolium | reverse complement strand
TTGGGCGAGAGAGGAACCGTTTCGTAGTCACGTGCATGTCGACATAAGCCTTCTCCCAGCTGCCCGCTTGTGGCACACGAGATCCGAAAAGTGGACTCGTTTTTATTCACGGAGTAAACTTCGGTTTCTCTGTTTTGTTCCACGGAACCCTCGAGCCATTTATTTATGCATTTGTAATTTTGATGCGTTAAATTGTGATAATGTTGTAAGTGCCAAATTGTCATTTCTAGATTGAGATAGTAAGTGTATGCCTATATGAAGTTTTACACACACACACACACACACACACACATATGTTTGATTGTGTGGCTTATTGCCAATGGCTATAAATATATTAGCCACTAAGCTGTATAGCTCCCACTCCTCAGATGTAGATCGAGAAGATCAGTGATCCTTGCAAGACATCAAAAACTCTAAGATAGCTAGAAGTCTTTTGTAGTAAGTCAGTGAACATTTTGGATAGCTTTAGAAGCATGTCAAACGTGAGCATCTTTTGTATTTTGTTTAAGCTGTGATGTGTATATTGACATGTAACAAACTCTAACGGTGTTTAAGATGAGAAAGTGAGATTAAATTCCTTTCCCTGTGTGATTTTGTTATAATTGAAGATTGGAATAATAAAACGTACATGTGCATGTTCTCCTTTGTTAAAATTGCTAAGGTTTTTTGTACTAGAATAGCATTTTAGAATGGGAGAGATTGAGTTCTGAACGCAAAGGAAAAATATAGAGGAAGACAGACGCAAAGGAAAAACACAGATGAAAGGAATCGTCTGTGCTGACGTCACGCACAGACGCAAAAGAAATTATAGAGGAAGAGTATTGTCTGTGATGACATCACACACAGATGCAGATGAGTGGTAGATGCCAGAAACGTAGATGCAAGGAACACAAATGACACGTCATAACACAAACTCGAGGAATCATTTGTGATGACACGTCGTAACACAGACGCAAGGAATCGTCTGTGATGGCACGTCATAAGGCAGACGCAACCAAAAGACAGATGCAAACGAGAGGCCGATGCAAATGAAAGGCAGATAATAAAGCACAGACAAGAGGAGGTCAAACACAGACAATAAAATTCAAAGACAGACGATAAAACACAGACAAGAGGAGGTCAAACACAGACAATAAAAGTCAAAGGCAGACGATAAAACACAGACGATAGGCCAAACACAGAAGAAGAAGTTAAGAAGTTATGCTAATTGACCCAAAGCATGTTCATATGCAAATTGGGGACTCACCAACGCTATCCTTCGACATATTTGGGCTGAAATAGAGATGAGCCAAAAAGGGGGTTAGTTTGAATGCAAGTGTTTGGGTAAAAATATTGGTATCTGAATGCGATAGTCGGGCTCTAAAAACGGGGTCCAATAGTCTGTCCCATACATTGGTGATAATACCAAGCATAAATATTGCACCACCTTGCCATCATTTATTGGAGTAGTTATTGCTTCGCCCGGTTGACAATTATGTGATGCACACATAATTGTACATACTTAATATTATCAAGTGTGTACACTTGACAATATTAATCATATATAATGGTTAAGGATGTAGATATTATGTCACCACATGTATCCACTTTTAGTACAATGGTTAAGGATGTAGATATTAATCATATATAATGGTTAAGGATGTAGATGTAGATGTAGATATTAGTGCATCACATAATACATAAATTAAGATGTATTTATGCCCTAGACATAAATGGTATAACTTACATAACATGTTATGACTAATAGTGGGTACACATTTAGTATAAAATCTATACAGGTCTCACATCCTGTACAGATATTACCCATGTATACCATAACCCACATTAAAATAATATGTCTATGGGACACATATACATACCATATACTATTTGGTATATGACATATGGTATAGACTAGTTTAATAAACTTATGTATGTATATTAGTGGCCATATATGTCTCTTACGTGGGTATCCATATAACTATATATTTATATTTGGATGTGTCTCTTAAGTAAAAACCAATATGCCATATATGGCATATTGGTTTTATATTACCACTCATGGTGTAACTAATTCCTTGGTACAATATATAGTATACAGGTGCCTAAAGTATAGTTATAAGTATTACTGTATGAGTTCCCCTGGGAGTTAGTTACATTTATAGCTTGGTACCATGCTCCAATTATACCAACCATAAGTGGTTTACCAGATATTGTCTATAATATCATACTTATCAGCCCCATGGCTATTTTAAAGGTATATATTGTCATGTGGGAGCTTGGGTATCATCTGTTGCATTAACTGGACAATAACTTAACGGTATAATAGGTATCATCTTACTATACCATTAAGTAATTAAATCTACCAAGTAGAGTCTAGGCATGATGACTTGATACTGAGTACACCAAAGGAACCTGGTGTGTGATGTACTCAGTATGTTTACACCCTTATTACTAGCACACTTGTCATAAAACACTATCAACATATGTCATGGTATTATATATCAATTGTTAGGGTTCACAAAATATAATGTCTACAAATTTACACGTTTTACCCAGTACAGGTGTTATACTATACATGGTATGTACTGTTACATACCAAGTTTGACATACATTCCAATTATAACATCATGTATTAAAGCAGGTCACTATAAAGAGTGTACAGTGGGTACAGATGTACTTTGTTTAAGCATCCAAGTCATAATATGCATACAAACGCCTCCATTGATAAGGTAATCCATGATTTTGACCATGGTACCCTATGTTACAATGAAAATGCATGATTGAGGCATAAACACTACTCCAGTTTTATGTCCTTGTAAGTGTGGATGATAAGTAAGTATTGTACAATATCATACTTACCAGTCCATACAAGTACAAACCCATGGGCTCATACCACTATACAAGCTTACCCATTGTGACCAATTATAAAGATAAGTTTAGGCATAATCATACCATCAGGTATGCACCACGCCATAGATCCCCATGGCGTGCTCTTGTGTATGCCATATCAGTGGCAGAAACATTGGATAGTCTATGTTATGATATATAGCCAGATATATCACTTATAGTGGTACTGGAGGTTATTACCTCGTCCTACATAGTTAACAAATTTATGTATCCTATGACTGTTATTATGTAATCTACCAGAATACTAAGACATATATTACTTTTGTGTATGACATATCAGTGGCAAAAACATTGGATAGTCTAAGCTATGATATATAATCAGATATATCACTTATAGTGGTACTGGTGGTTATTACCTAGTCTTATATAGTTAACAATTTTTTGTATCCTATGACTGATATTATGCAATCTTCCATAATACCTAGACATATATTATAAATCCATAGGCTTATAATAATTAACTACCTATTATATATAGGACATTATGTGTCATGAAATGGGTACACGTTGATGTAACTAATTCCTTAGTACAATATATTGGATATACCAGGTAAACAACATAAAATTAGCCAACCCATAGTTATGGTTGATGTACACATCTCAACTATGTTACGGCTACATAACAAAGCTTGTATAATGGTATAACTTAGATATGTTTTGTTTACATGTTTATGAGGGGTTTGGTATACATCTTACTAGCGAGATGTTATTGTACTGGTAAATGTATGATGTATATGATAATATACCCTATATTGGTTGAAGCTACCCTCTGGTGTGTCTTTTACTGTCCCATCTCCCCCATCAATATGTGTACCTAGGAGATATGTATACACTCAATCATAATGCCAACCTTAGGTATTTATACACATATATTAGACATAAATGATATCACCTATTGTACATAATATCCATACACCATGCATTAGATATTGTATTAACACATGTATTGCAAAGGCTAGGTATGAGTATGGCCCCATAACTTGGGGTATAATGAATACATATACCTTGGTATTATGGAGGTTGCAATGTATTTAACCCATAGATAGTTAAAGTTAAACCAATAACATAGTGGTTTAGCTTGACCTTGATGGTTTGGGTTATGCATTATATAACTATTACTAGCCATTTATATATATGTGCGCCTCTGATATATATTTACACCAATTATATAAGTACATATACATAGGATGTAACAATATTGAGCTAAACCATATTGCTAGTATTATAACTTTAATCAATAAGTACCTTAATATGTACCCACTTGTATGCATAAATGGTATTTGAAGTATGGCTATCAAATAGGTACTGTATATAATTATACATGAGCCATCACTTAACTTGTAGCACATTGTTACCTTCCAAAGCTTACATGCATTAATTATGTGTTAGTTAACACAACATATACTAGATAATATAAATGTGCATACATTTGTAGTTAATAATCACCATTCTCATATAAAGAATGGTTCTTGGTTTGCGTGGTTTATATGAAAGGTTTATATGTGTGTAATCCATATGTATATCCATGGATTAGTATTATTATACGTAGATCTAACCCTTATATATTCCAAGGTCTCTGTTAACAGCATCATACATATATGCATATCTACCTCAATACCACTTACAATACATATTAGCCAGTAGTAATACATCAAAATAGGCTATACACATACAGTCTCCTAGTCCACCCACATAATAAGGTACCTGTATACCTTAAATGGATATATATGTTGAGTGCTATATACCACATGACTAAACCATCAAACCCATCATATAATACACATAGTATGTCACCCATATTATTTATGCATAGAGTACCTTGTACATTATAGAATACCATAACATAGGTACTTCCTATAGTATTGTGCAATAATAAATAAGGGTATGTTGGTTTAGTCATACCATGCTAAGGTAGTGTATACTTGTAAGATCATAATGACAGACATGCTTTAATGTACTTTAATGGTTAATTATTATGGTAGCTATTCACATGGTACCCCAACAATCAGTCATGTAATAAGTCATCTATTTCATCAGTATAAAGTGGTATAAAGGTAAAATGTACAATCCATTGTATATAGGATCCAGGTGCCCAAGTATACATACCATGCCCATATATACTTGGCTAATATTATGTAAACCATCTCATGCGACATAGTTTATAAATTAATATATATATATGGGAATGGTATGTATACTTGGGCATATACCATAGTAAAAATAGCATACCACAGCACATTACACCCATATGACATCATACTAGTTATTGGTTTACCAGCATACTATTGCATATTGCATATAGTATTTGACATGGTATGCAAAAGGTTAGATATATGTGTTATACCATTCATACCATACATGTGACCTATATCCAAATCTACATAAACTATGCAAGTAGGGCATATATATGTAATACCATATACTATCATACTTAGTATACAGTTGTTAGTATACTTGTGGTATGTAAATAGTCAGAATTGTGGAGCACTACCATAAATACTTGGTATTACTATAAATATACACTTATTAAATGCAATCTTGATTACAAACCATTGGCAAGAACCTACCAAGTTAGTTCTTATTTATAACACCTTACAAATGGTATCATTAATTATACATAATACCATATTACAATTATATTGGTGTTTTATAAATACCTACCAACCCTACTGGTTGAATGCATTGAGGATATGCACTAGTATAGGTCAATGGTTGGTTGTACATATTCCTACACATAAATCTTATTAAAGAGGTTGTATGTCAATGGACACATGCATACGCTACATTAAAATAATTACCACTCACCATTGGAGTTTAGTATTCAACCGCCTAGTGGATGGCAAGTGCTAACTATAGGGATGGGATGTATGCCTTATGCATATCATACATGCCATTGGGAACAATTAAATATTAGTATGTCTAAATATACTCAATAGTATACATCCAATTAGGTATAAAGAATGTGCTTGATGATAATAGTTATATGGATATTAATTTTCATATCTAGTATTTTATAATGTTTGATACAGAAATTTACAAATGGAAATATAACTATTATATTATCATACACATCACTTTATACCAATAGACATCTATATGACTTGCAATCACCTAGATACTGGATAGATAATATAAACCCTATATGTTATCATACATTCTATGCAATAAAATTTGTATCTTCACTTAAAGTCATACATCACACGACGTCCTATGCTTATACACTGTATGTAGCACCATACCTTGCATGGGATACCACTATAGGCACCATATGATACATCCTATCCAATGTAGATATAGTACCTATATCGTTAGATAGTACTAGTGTGGTTACCACAATTACTTATTAATACTATATACATGGTATTTACACTAAGGTATGCCATACTGTTGATAATGGGCCAACATTGCCATAACGTATACTAATATCATAGTATATGTTATGGCAATGTTGGCCTATTATGTATGTATACTACCATATATGATAGTATACCCATTGGATATGGATACTAGTATATACCATAATATGTTTAGTATCATGTATATGGAGTAAATATGGACATGGTACTCAAACCCATTCTTTCATACATAGGTATGACTTGTAATAATTATGTAGGTTGTATAGATATAGTGTCCATACATGATCACTATATCTATATAGCCTACATAATTATGGGCTTATGAATAATAGTAGTAAATATATCTACATGTTTAAGAGTGGGAGTGGTATCATGGGAGCCTTTTGATGACATATCATGGGTGCATGGTAAGGATGCACAACATACACACACAGGTAAGTGGCTATAATGTATTGAAAAGGTAATTAGGTATGGTTAAGTATATTTCATTATGGTATGTTATTCATCCATTAAGTTTTGGGTGGTTCTACAAAAGATGGGTATATACATCAACATTAACATAGGTAACCCACATCGGTCATACTAAGTGTTATATACCAGATGACATATAATACCATCTTTTGTAGAACCACCTAAAACTCAATGGATGAATAGCATACCATATGTAGTTACTATAGTAACAAGACCATTTAATAACATGCATGTACTATAGGATAGGTGATATAACACTATGTTATTAGATGGGTATACCATTATAGGTATGTATTAGGTCTCTCATGAGTACATAGTATATGAAATCAAAAGTATATTTGGATTAGCTACTTGGATATACCATATGTATGAACCGTATAAGGGTATATGCCATAAAACAAGTACATAACTAATTAATCTAGATAAGGTATATTGCCATTATGCACTTAGGACTAGTATGTTGCATAATAGTCATGGTATGTATCATATATACGTTGTAGAAGTATAACCATTTGGTTGTACAATTATATATGTTGTATACATGTATGTGATCCATTCAGGTCCTTCATTATCTAAATGGATCACACTTTATAGACTATGTGATCACTCAAGTGTGTGGTGGGTATAAATTTGGTAAGTATTGTATAACATCATACTTACTAGTCCGCATGAGTACTAATCTGTATACGTCCCAGTTTAACTATGAGACCTATAGGTACAATATGAGATGTATATCACATTGATGTATGGGTATATTCTATCCATACATGATTTGATGTCTCACAATGTATTGGTTATTTATATACCTACATATATGCATACGTAATAATAGGTTTGCATGGTATGGCCCTAAATTGCATATTATACTTAGACTATACCAAGTACAATTGTAATGGTAATACACCTTGCCATATGGGATGGGTCAATTCATGTTCTTATAGGTATGTACATTTGCATATACCATCATATGTATGATAACCTCCATATATATCCATATTACAATATGTAATGTTATACAACCATATAATATTCTATTACTAGAATATTTTACCTCAAATATCAGTAAAATGGTAGGTATTGTAAAATATAATGGTAAGTATACAAGGAAGGTATGACATCAATGATGATATTCTGGTTATATGTCACTCTATACATTATACTAGTGTGGTACTTCTAGTAATAGTACTGACAATTTCCATTATGTATACCAATCATCTGGGTATATAATCATTATCCCATACATGTTTAATTTGTATTAGTTGTGATATAATACCAATGATACCATTGATATCAATATATCTTAGCAATTTTGGCTTATATGTACATGTAATACATATAAGGGTGTGGTAATGATTCCAATAAATAGGGCTATTCATATCATGTATGTCATATGGCAGAGTTTATTTGTTAGTCACACTATAGAGTTATACCATTTGCTAATTGTACTGTATAACTTGTACAACTGTTGTACCTATATGCTTGTGTATATCACCAATATAGTATGGTACATGATATTAATGTTATACCATCAATATCATGTACTTGTCTGATTACATGTACATGATATTGAGTTACCTGGGATGGTCCACATAATATGACACATAATATTGGTGGAACATTATGATGCTCTTTACACATGGATCATCCATGAACTAGTAGGTGTAAAACAAAATGTCCATATATATGAATTGCATTATCATATATTTGGATTACCATAGTGAGTGGGCTTGTTTTGTGCATGAATATTATAGTTCCATCAGGTCCGCTAGTATTAATGTACCCAAACATGTCTCAATGGATATAACACCCCATTATGCAAGTGGAACTAAGAGAAAGTTATGACCACTAAATATAAAAGCATGGATTATGTATGCATGTCATCAATAGTATTAATAACATCTTGTCACTAAGCATGGATTATACTTAATGATTGCACATGTGGCATGTGCTCCTTATAATAACGTCATATATTACCATATATGATAAGGGGATACAATCACATGTACACCCATTTAATAAGAGTTATTATATAGGCATAATTATTGTATCCCAATTGTATTTATGGGTGTATGCTTTTATTAATATGCCTATACCATGCAATTTATATTGGGATGACCTACTAGTACGTCATGACCATGTCATGTTCTTGGTGAATAGACATAGGATGGGTATGGTATCATTGGTATTAGTATATTGGTACTATATGTAGGTAACCAAGACATAACCTTACACAACTTTGCATATTGGACTAACATGTCATAGATATTGTATATGCCCAAGTATAAGTGCAAGCACACCATATCGTAGGTAACCTTACACTATGATATCTACCTAGATGATATATATCCTTATTATATATATGGCATATCTACATAGATACCATATTAATTTACCTATTTGGTTATCACTTAGATCCAACCTATGAATCAGATGCTATCAATCATGACTTCTACATACAAGTGATATTACACTATTACTATCATGTGTAGTATACCACACAACAGATATTTAGAGATTAACCTCTAAATGGTGTATCTATGATATGACATTTGATAACAATAGTAGTGTTATTGTCATATATCCCATAACAATAGGAACCCATAATGTACTTATGCCTATTTACCTATATTAATAGGGATGTTGGTGGATGACATTATTTAGCCTAGGTTACCTAAATAATACCATGACAATCCTTGACATTCTGAGCATAACATCTCCTCCTATGTTATGTGATATGACATATATTATGGTCATATCACATAATATATTGTATATAATCCTAACCCAATTATGGGTTAGGATACTATCAACTTTATACATATTGGGTACTATACTTATGTTTGGTATAGTACCCAACATTTATAAAGTGATTTTATATTACACTTGGAACGGATGTGATTACTTGATGGACAGATATATAAATAGATGTTACCAAATGATACCCAGTCTGGATCCAATTGGGCATGTCATATATGGGCATTATAAAATGTATACTTATCGTACTAAATTACCTATTATAAATACCTATGTTGGGTAATATAACATAGGACAAGATAATACCCTATAATGAATTCTAAGTTAATATATTGGCCCATAACTGGGATGTATACATATCACCATAACATATGTATACCAAGTGATATGATATCACCATTTATTAAATACCTAGGATATCACACTATATAGTAGGTTATATACCTAATTAGTGTGATACAACCAAGTAGTATAGGACTATGTATATGGGCATGCTATACATACTGGTGGACCAGACCGTATATGTTTAAGTATAGTTAAACATATATGGAGTGGTATAGTATAGCATGCCCATAAATGGTGGGGCATTTGCAATATATCTATGCCCACTACCTTTAATGTATATGGTATAATACATATAAGGCATATCCCCTATTTAGTGTTATAAATAGTTATTATATAGAATAGTTTTACATATGTATAACTACATAAGGACATACACATAGTATATAATTACCACATAGTGGTAATTTTCAATGATTATTATCCATTATGTATGATAGGAGTGTATAAGGTACATGGTAACGTATGGTATCTATAGGTACAGGTATTATACCCATTTAGTATGCCTTGGAGTACACTCGCATGCATATACATACCCAATAGTACTTGGTATATGACATAAATATTGAATGTACTTCATACATTAATGTATGAAGTATGCCACAATATATTGAATGTATGAAGTACAAACCTTTATATAATCCCTAGTCTTTTGATAGTACTATACTATATGGAATTAGCACAAGACAATAAATGTACCTAATGACAATAGTGCTTGTTGTTTATGATATCAGTATATGGGAGGTAAAGCACTTAATATAACAACTTGCCATACCAATAGGTCACATGATAAATTAATACTATGTTATGTATAGCCATGATGGGTATCATGTGGGAGGTAAAGCACTTAATATAGCAACTTGCCATACCAATAGGTCACATGATAAATTATAAAGTGCATCACACTTATGCACTACATAACATGTAGTATGATATAATTATATACTTGTACGGTTATATGGGTATGTCCTTAGATTGCACAACATATTATATTAGGTATATAACCATAATGAGTAATTACTACAAATATAATCCTAAGGTAATGGACAATAACCTCCATTACCTTACCGCTATATATATAGAGAGAGAGAGATCCACTAGTTACAATTTATAATACATGGGTGACACATACTATTTATAATGTAATATATGGTACCTGTATGCACCTATAACTACATATAGGTATAATCATATTGCCATGTACAATGTGACAGATTGGTGTACAGCCGGTATCAAAGTTTGGTGATAATAACATTGTACAGATAATAAATATGTTACAATCACACATGTAAAATATATTTGGTATCTAATAATGTGGGTGAATACCTACCCCAGTCATGTTGTACCATATCTGTTACTACATACAAATGTGCCTACCATATATATACCTGCAGTACATACCTAGGGAATGGATGTACATATACACCAATGGGTTATATGATAAACTGGCCAACCAGATGTAGGTATTTAGGGTTATATGATAAACAAAATTTGTTAATGGAGCAATCTACGTTAGAGATGGTGTAATATGTTTAGTATCATACCATGTCAACCATATTGTGTACACCATGATAGTTATTACATATGCAGTTAGATATTTCTCCTTATAGATATGTTATTGTATAATTATGTAACATAGAGTTATAATGTGTAACATGAATGGATACAATATGGTTGGTATAATATGGATAACTTATAACATCAGAATGGACTAACATCTTGGGGCACCAAGAAGGATCATTCCATAATATACACCATGATAGTATAACTTGTGAATGTCTGGGAGGCTATTATGACATAATATGATACTATTGTTATAAGGATTGTAACTATAGATATATGCAGATGTAGGATGTAGTAAATGTGTGTTGTACCTCAAATAGAGACCCTTGATCATTACTATGTAACAATAGTACCTAAGTATCCTGAATAGTATAGGGTACATTATATCTACCCAATTATGCATATTATGGGGCAGACATACCATACATACAGGTCTTATATCAATGCAGATGAGTATGGTGTGGATATAGAATTGGACATTCCCAATCTGATTAGTGTAGGCAATCAATACTATGGATATATAGCTACCTATTCATATAATAAGATACTCAGTGATATTTACTATTTTTACAAACCAATATGATGGTATTATATCCATATACTATTGTATAATTAGGGTGTGTTGTGACATGGCCTGATAGTCACGCTAGAGGTGTGACCCACAGGTATCAAACACTAGATGTGATTATTTAATTGCACGGTAGTGTTTTATATGATAACATATCAAGTAATTATGTATGAAATCTATGTGGTAAATTATAATGTACCCATATGTGTACCTGGTACCTAAGTTACATAAGTGTATAGACATCGGTTGCATGTTAATTGACTCGTATAATAACCTTACATGGTATAACATGACATTTCCACTAACTCCATCATTGTAAGGGTATATACACCAATAATATGTCACCAACCCAGTATTTATATGATGTAATACCATACGAAGTTGGTTACTAAAAATCTTATTTAGCTGTTTTATCTATATGTGATATAATACATAGTATGAAGTGGTGACATATTTGTCATTTGTATGCAATTATACATTATGTATAATTAAGCATTGTAGAAGTCCAATTTGTAGCATACACAAGACTGGTATCCTTATATACTATACACCATATTTGCACCACAACATTTGTGGTATCCACCTTGCATAATTGGATATTATACCTTCTTATCCATAACGTATAATTGCATTATGTATATAGTATCATAATCTAGTGTAAGTTTGGGTCATATAATTCAATCATAATATGTAATTGGTCAGTTAAGTTTACATCCAATTTTGTATGATTAAGGATATAAATTTATCCTTATAGGCATATAGGATTTGTATGATACGGTATAACTACTGTCCTTATACTAACTATAGTGGTAACTCATAATTAAATAATAGTATATTGATATACCTTGGGGACATTTGGTATTATATTATGTTTGATATACATACCTAGTACACTTGCATTATGTACATGTAGCTCACACGTACCCATAGATATCAGGGTACCAAGTACAACCTTAATTAAATACTCCACCAAGAGTTGTATTGTATGTGTATACTTAACTTTTACATATTATGGTTACATAGGTGCTCCTTACATGCCAAACTTGTGAAATGTATATACCTAATTGGTATGTCTATTATTGACATACTAAGCCACCCTTGGTATGCATCTAATGACAGAAGGCTTAGATGTGGCCTACAATCTGTAACATCTATGATATAGGTTTATTACCAGTTATATAGCATGTGTGTTGTAACCTCTCATGACAATATTATATTAGGTCTTACACCCTCATAGACACCTCCCTATATAGTTACCACAGCAGGCCTGAGTGTTATCAATATGAGATACAAGAATTCTATCATTGTCCAGTGTTCATCTAATGGTATGTAGCTATATAAACATTATTATTGAAAGGTGTGCATCTTGGCATTAGAATTGGAATCACTGTGGTTAAGCAATTTCATTTTAGGTATATACTCTTGCATATACCTACACATATTATGATGGATGTACTTCAATACATGGTGCACATAGCTTTATGGAGTATGTCTGGTAGCATACCTGATAGGTAGATATAGTACCATGTCTGGTGGTGATATACGCACATTTTGAGAGGTATGGGTATGTTCTAGGCCATACATTATTAACTAAGTTAATGTGGTGGTAACAATACTTGACATACCTCTATAGGGTACATAATAAGGAGGTATCCATGCACATAATTTGGATGTGTATAAAGGAAGGAACTATCATACATACCCACTGTATGACTCCCACTAGGTGACCATTTGTGTATACATCCTCTTTTGCAGTATACACAGAAGGATGCTTGTGATTACCCCTTAGTCCACCTGATTACAATCTAAAATACATTGCATATATAATCCATATACGTGTTCCATATATGTAATGGCCAATTATATTGTGATAGGATACTAATGATATTAACATACTAAGGTAGGTAACATTAATTACCATCAGCTATATGCATAACATAGTGGGCATTGGCAACTCCAATTTTCCATCATACTTAATTATAACCAAATCTCTATATATAGGAAGGATAGTCCTATAAATACAATACCATGACTATTAATACAACATGATGTATTAATAGAGTATGAAGGTTTTTATAATGTAGGACACTAATGTACATTAGTACTTCCCATTAAGCAAGACATATCTACTTAAAATTTGGTTATAATTAAGTATGATGGAAAATTTGAGTTGTTAATGCCCACTATGTTAAGCATACAACTGATGGTAATTAATGTTATTGTAACCAATAGTCACCACATGGCATATAATTATTTATTTTGCACAATGATAGTGACATTACACTACTATGGATCTTAATGGTTATGATATCACATTGATTATGGATATCCACAATATTCCTTTTATGTGTGCTCTGTATGGGCTATAATCTCCTTACGTATAAGGTATACCTATATACATTTTCATATAACTTAGAGAATATATCAATAACTATGCCATAACATCTTTAACAATAGCATGGTATCAATCCCACTGTACTACATGTATTATCCAAACTAATAAATATATTATATGGTATCCCATTATATATTATAGGTAAGTATACTAGTATCATATTGATATAATATTAGAAAGGTAGGACATATTGTATATGGATGTAATTTCCATTGCACTATGTAATCATATATTCTTCAAATCCATCACTCCCATATAAATATTGGAATGTGCAAGTGCATAAACTTACCCACTATATCTATATTGGTAAGTTATCTCCTGCTCTTAGAGGCATGAAAATCATACTATAGGAGCATGAATACATAACATACTGTATGGTATGTAGATGATAGTATAACTTACCCACAGCCTAGAATATGTCTTACATTCTCTTAATTTCCCTATAGTATGTCATGATTAGTACATATTTATCACATTCATCTTAAATGGTACACAAGGTGCCATTCATG
>JAOTJB010317906.1:0-14849 GCA_027123815.1 Erythroxylum minutifolium | reverse complement strand
TGGACCTCTCCATTTCAATTTATCACTCACAATCTATTTTCCCAAAAATCACTTATTCACACTTCTACCGGGATAATCGTCATGAACGCATGTACACTAAATTTTTATATACACATCTCACTATTCACTACTGCATGAGCATGAGGTGTGGAAATTTTCCACACCTGGACCCGTTTCTTTGGTCCGACCCGTTCTCTGGAAACGGGATGTTACAACTGGAGAGGACTCTGATGGATTTATTGAGGCCAGGATTTAGTCCTCAAGGAGTGATGAGACCAGTGGTTTAAGCAAACAATTTCGAGACAAAGCTGGCGCTCCTTAACATTCTACAAAATAATGTTAAGTTTTATTGGCTATCCAACGAGGATTCCAACACCTACATCATAAATTTTTTAGAGATCTGCAATACTTTCTATTTCAATGGAATGTTCGATGATGCAGTGAAGCTGAGGTTGCTTTGATTCAAGTTGAAAGATTGGGCTAAAGCATGGTACAACTCACTAAATTCAAGACAGATAATAACTTGGAAGCAGCTTTCCCAAACATTCCTCGCCAAGTATTTCCCGTTAACGAAGATGACGAGGATTATCAAGGAGATTACAAATTTCTAGCAAAACAACGGGGAATCTCTTTATGAAGCTTATGAGAGATTTAAAAAACTGTAGAGAACTTGTCCCCATCACAACCTTTCGAGAGGGTTCCTACTTTAGATGTTCTCCAATGGAGTGAATCCGAGCACAAGAGCAACCATCAATGCAACAATTGGAGTTTCATTAATGAGGAAAACTGTGGAAGCAGCTTATGATCTTTTGAAGGAACTGGCGACTAACAGCTACATGTGGTCAAGTGAGAGGAGTAGACAGGGGCAGAAGGAACAAAAAGGTATGATACCCATTGTCTCTATTATTGCTTTGTACGCTCAAATCATGGCTCTTATGAAGTAGCTGAACAACAGGCAAGGAGCATCCTTTTCTACAGTAAAGGCGATGCAAGTTCAATGTGAGCTATACGGGCAGAACAACTATGGCTCAACAGAGTGTTTCCTATTAGAAACTGGTGGTACTGTACAGGTAAGTTACATAGGCCAGTCGCAAAGAGGTAACAACCCATACTCTAATACTTATAATCCAGGATGGAAAAACCATCCAAATTTCTCTTAGAGTAATAACAATACAGGTGGCACAGTGAGACCATAAGGACCGTCGGGATTCTAGTAAGATCGAATTAGAGAGATGGAAAGTAAAATGGACAATATGATGGAAGTGTTGAGGTCTAAATTGGCAGCTCAAGAGGAGAATCAGAAGAGGACGTTTGCTAGCCAGGAAGAAACTCAGAAGAGGATGGAAGTGAAATTCGACCATATTGTGAAGAATCATGCTTTATTCATCCATAACTTGGAGGTTCAGGTAAGTCAACTCGCTAACGCTTTATCTTCGAGAAATGCAAGTAGCTTACCGAGCAACACTGAGGTAAACTCGAAGGAGAGAATTATGGCTATCACTCGAACAGAGAAAAAGGAAAGTAAAAATGAGGAGAAAGATATATTCAAGAGAGAAGGATAAAAATTTTTAGAAGTATTTCCAAGTTAACTCATAAGTGAGCCGATCAGGGAACTTCAACTTAGACCTTCCCATCAAATTTTTACTTAGCGGATGTCATCTTCAAGTGGAGCAGTGAGCAATCCTAAGAAGGTTGAGCTAAGTAAGATGACGGATATAACAAATCAACTCCAAACAAAGCTCACATTAAAGGAACCAGTGAAGAAAGAGGTCAAAGAGCACATATCAGAAGGAAGTCCACATATAGCACACAAGAAAGAAGACCCAGGGAACTTCTTCATTCCGTTCAGTATAAATGGAATCGAGATAACTAGGGCATTTACAAATTTGGGAGCTAGTATCAATATGATGCCATACACATTTAATCATAAGTTAGGTTTAGGAGAACCAAAGCCCACTAAAATATTGGTGAAAACAACCAATAGAACAGTGCATCAGTCGAAAGGGATCATCAATAACATGCTGATACAAATCGATAAATTTATCTTCCCTGAGGATTTCTACATATTTGAGAAGATTTAAAAACCCCGATGGTTCTTGAGCGACCGTTCCTAGCTACTTCTCATTCGATGATTAATATGGATGGGGTGAATTAACACTGACAATTGTAAAGGAGAAATTAACTTTCAAGGTATTTAAGATAGACTATCGTTTTCCTTTTCCCCCAATAGATATCAAGGAATCGGAACCCCCAAGAGGATGGGAAGATATTGAAGATCCTGGGAATGCATTCAAGAAGAAACAATCACACAGGAGGAGGCGTAGGAAGGAAAACAACAATGATGGTGGAGTCCATACCGGGATGGCCCATATATAGAGTTTGAGATCAGCTTCTGCACTGCCATTGTACTAGTCAATTGAACCGCCTTAAGCAAAAAGGAGAGTTGAGCTAAAAACATTAAAAGAAGCATTCCATGGGAGGTAACCTATGGAATTCCATTATCTTTTGATTGATTTTGTTTATTTTTTGTTTACTTGATTCATTCAGTTATGATTGTTCTTGAATTAGGTTTGATTGATGTTCAATTTGCTTTTTGTTTTAATTTTAACTTGTTTTCTTTTTGAAATTCTTGTTGATAATGTTAATTTGATGTGTTTGTAGGTTGGGGGATCATGGAGAACTAGTACTATGATTGGAATAAGGTTTGGAATTGTGAGAGTCAACCTCATCCTATAATTGTGGGACCTTTCTGGCCACGATCATGGGAAATCTCTCTAAAACTTTCTGGAGAGAAAACCCACAGTCGTCGAAATTGTCTGAGGGAAATTTAAGTTTCCCTCCACCTTTCTTCTTTCACCCATTCATCAAAATTTTACTCCTATCCCTAACCCACGAAATTCTCTCCTCCCACTCTCTAAAACTCTTCATTTTTCTCTAGATTCTTGGTATTTTCTTCAACTCTTTTCATTAACCTTATAATCCTTTTCTCTTTGCCATGATATTTTGTCATGCTAGTTGGAATTAGATTGAATGCATGCTTGAACTTGGATTAGGCTACTTGTGTAGAAAGTGAATCATACAGAGTGATGAAAAGTAGTTGGTTACAAAAAATTAGTCACAAATTGACATTTAAGAAATGAGGTAGTGTAAAGAAGCATAATGAGTTTTCATTTGAGCCAATGTGAGGATTGAGCCATATGGCTCCATCCATAGTCATTCTATTTCTTTGTTGAGTGATACTTCCTTAGTTTATTACCTTCAGAACTTGCTTAAATCGGTTTGAGTCTATTGGATGCATGCTTAACAGAGATGATTAAGGCCTTTTTTGTGTTAACACTTGGCTTAAATGACTTACCTTTTAGATTATCCCTTGCTACCCCAGTTGAGCCTTTGTTTCTTCCAAAAACTCAAAATTTTAAAACCTTAAGCCTCATTAATCTACCCATTCACAAGCTTAGTAGAGTATTAAGTAATACATTAGTTGGGATCGTTGTGAAAATTTTACCAAGATGAGTTAAGTATATTTCTACCTATGGATTACAATGTATATAATGATATTTTGATTAATAGTTCTTTCATGTATTTAAAAAAAAGAAAAGGAAAAGAAAAGAAAAGAAAAAGGAAGAACAAGTGAGTAGCATCAATAAGTGCAGAATATTAATTATGTTTGTATATCTCATAGTTATGTTTTGTTATCCCATTTTATCCGCTTTTTACTTTACGAACACTTGTGCTTAACCCTTTTTCCCTCTTTACCTACCTTAACCCTTACCATATTACAACCTTGAACAAGTCCTTTTGACCTATTTATGCTTACAATCATTGTAGAGGAGAATTGGAGTATTAGCAAGCCTATGGTGGTGTAGTTTCTTATAGGAAGTTTGAGCGAAACACTAACCATCAAACACTTGGAGGAATGAGTGAAAACCATGAGGAAGATTCATTTTGTATCTTTACTTATCTTTGAATGATGGTGCCAATTGTTGAGTTTGCTTATGTACACTAATGAAAAAGTAGTCATGATATGTGTACTAACTTGATATTTAAGTTAGCTTAAATTTGAGGGATTGTATGCATTGATCTTTATGAAAATGAAGTGATAGAATTGAGTGGTTGTATTTATTTTCTTGAGGGCAAGCAAAGATTTAAGTGTAGAGATGTTGATAGTTGTGCATTAATATATGTTTTTCTAGGTAATTGGCGTATGTTTTCTTGCATAATTTTGATTAGTGTTGTAATTTAGGATTCATTTGTATGTTTTCATTTATTTTGATTTCCATCGTTGTTATTTTATGTTCGATGTTAATTTTGGGTAAGAATTGATTATTTTTATGTAGGAAGAAAGATGGAGCAACTTGGAGATTGAGCTGGAGATCAAAAAGGAAAAAAAAGAGGAGTCCATCTGTTGCTTAAACCGCGACATTATTTGTTGTTCTCTCAATGTCTTAGCCCTTTATTTTCTGTTTCTTCTTCTGACGCCTGAAACTACTCTTACATTATAGCATAATACACTAGTAAGCTCTTTGTTTTTTGTTCGTTCTCCTAAAGCCCTCAGTGTGAGGGTGTCGAGGCAGTATAATTTGAAAATCGAAGGATGAAGGTGTCGAGAGAACAAACTGAAAATGAAGGGAAAAATTGAAATCAAAATGTAAGGTTGTCAGGGTTATGTAATCTGATTTAGGTCATTTTTAACAATGACATTGTTTTAATTATGTGATTAAATGATGTTGTTTCTTTAATCTTTACTTGTATTAATTTTGGCTGACGTGTATTAAGAGTTAAGGTTTCTGAAACACATGGCAAGTCATGTCAGCAAACTTAACAAAAACACTAACATCAGGTTAGAATTGAAAAAAAACTTGGAAGTTTGAGTATTTTATTGCTATTTTTTGAAGTTTGGCCTAGAATTGAAAAAATTGAAATTTTTGGCATTTTATTGCCAATTTTTTATGTTCAGGCTATAATTGAAATTTTAACACAAGTTTAGGGTTTTTTTAGTAATTAATCCTTATTTAAATAGTTTTTAAATTCATCAATACTCAATTCAACCTCTCTTAAAGTGACATTAGGGAACAACAATTTGTTAGAGTAGTACTCTAAAGGGAATTACCTTTAACACTTTTATGCAAACTTTATTTTGACTAATAAAGTGAAAGGAATTTTTCATTAATTTGATATTAGTTTATATATGAATTGATATTAATCTTAAATCAAATTAATGAAGCCCATGATACAAAATATAACATGAAGGAAATTATGATGAAATCAAGATAATGAGATTCCTATCATGTGCAATTATGCTAGTATCTAAATAATCCCTAGTCCTAAGATTAATAAGATAGGACATTATTAATCTGGACAGACTAGCACATATTATACTCTTTAATTTGATCAAGCAGTGGATCTCACAAACTACAAGCATGAGTTGTTTAGAATTAACAAGTTGATACTTACTAAGAGTAGTAAGTACATTGGATGACTCGCTATGAGATTATCATATGGTTTATCTATCAAATGTCAATGATTAATCTCATCATAGCAATGGTGCAAATATCCTTAGACTTGAGATACTCAAGGATATCTTGGATATTAATCATATGCTTTGACATCATTCTTTGTTTCCTCAAGTCGAGGTCGTTCTTAGGGTGGTGATTGGGCATAGCTATTGGTATTTGAAAAGAATTGGGTAGCCAATAAAGGATTCACCACTCCTGATAGAAGGACATTGTGACATCCCATGTTCGGGGTTAGACCCCAAAATAGTGAATTAAGAGTATAGTGAGAAATTAGAAGTGCATTTCATGCTCATGCATCATAGTATATTCATACGCATATGAATATTTATTTTTTGACACCTTATAATAATTGTACATGCATTCATTGACATTTTTCAGGTATAATTTATTTATTTAAAATGTGAATTGTGACTTATTTGCGCTAAAATTTTATTTGAAATTTATTGGTATTATTTCGAAATTTTTGGTGAATTTAGAAAATTTTTAAAAATTGGGGTATTTTTGGACAAAAAAAGAGACAAATAGACCAATAACATTGTGACATATGGCAGCACAAATAAGTGACGAATGTATTGTATGCAAGAGTACAAGACACGTAGCAAGTGATTTAAAGAAGGAAAATTTTCTGTAGCTTTGTCTCTTTCTCTCATTGTTTTCTTCACCAAAGAATACTGTTTACCAAACCTGTTTTTCCTTACTGATCCACCAAAACATCAACTGTGCTCTGTGTCATTGATTCACTCTTACTGTTGGGAAGGATAGTTGAATCAAGTAAGTGGTGATTTTAGTTTTCTAGATACTAGTTTAATGGTTGAAAATGAGTTCATGCATGAATTGAGAAAGTTGTGTAGTCTCGATGTTAATGAAGAGTTAATAATAGTGTGCTAGAAATCTTGGTGAATCGTGATTTTTTTATGATAGTTTAACATTCCTTTGTCGTTACGGTGAATGAAGGATGAGAGTATGCATATGTTGTTTCTGCATATGTGAGGATCAATATGTCATAAGATAGTGTTAAAGTGAGTTTTGAGCTTGCAAAATCATTGAAACCATGCTTAGGAAGAGTATAGAAAATTCATGAAAGTTGATTTATAATATACACTGTTTTTTTATTGTATATGCGTGAATATGTTAAGTATATGTAGAAATGAATTAAAGTGAGTATAAGGGTGAGGAATGAGGATATGATGGGATCCTAAAAAATGAACAGTTTTTTTATGAAATGAAAGTGTAGAAGAAGGTGAAAATGCATTAGATGTATGAAAATAGAGAAAAATGCAGAAACTAGAATTTGCGTGAATATGAATAAAGTTTTTTATGTTTATGATGTTTGTTGGATTTTTGATTTATTTATGTTGAGATGGGCTGAGATGGAAGTAGAAAAGTTAGTTTAGGCATAAGTTGTATGAGTTGGACAGTCTAAAAGTGGGAAAACGTGGACAAAAAAAAGAGGAAGGAGAAGAAAAATTAGGTTTTGGTGAAGAAGATGCATTCTAGAGAGAGAAAATGTGATGGTTTACATGTATGATTTTATGAACTAGAGTATTTTTACTAAACATCCTTTGTTCTTTTTATTATATCTTCTTCTCCTGATATCCAAATAACTTGGAACTTGAAGAAGATTGATTGGATGAAAGTGAGGAAGTCTTCTGGAATGTTATGAACTGGAGAATTATCATTTAACATGTTTCAGGATTTTAATTGTATCTTGATCTGTAGATTTTCAAATAAGTTGATTCTTAATTCAAATTAAACTAGAGACATGTTTCTACAATTTCGTGAAGAATTTGAATTTTAATTCTATCTCTAATAATTTCGAATTGGCATGAAATTGAATCGTGGTGTAGGCTATAGCACTACCAGGAACAGAAATCATATCTTATAGTTATTAAATAAACTGTATTGATGTAGGTCGAATTAGACTAAGGTGTCTTCACAAAAGTTATAGCTCATTCTCTTAGCTTTAAATTGGTATAAATTTTGTAATTTTTGAATATTGGAATTGAGTGATATGTGTTGTACAACTTGACTGCATTATCATGTTCTAGCCAAAATTCCAAATGCACACAGTCTGTGATATATTGGGCATAACTTATAGAATAATGAACCAAATTGTAATCTTTCTATCATTAGAAACTTAAGACATGGGAGAACAATTTTCTAGAAGGAAGTGTATCAAATTACGTCACTTTCATAATAAGAATGATCATACAAGATAGACCTGAAAGTTGGTTTTTAAAAGGAAGCTGGAATAGTGAATGAATGTGTGAATTTTGGCACAATTGGAGTATAATTGATATGTACATTAATTTGTTACAGAAATATACCCGAGAATTTGTCATTGCACATGCATGATACATGATACATTTATACATGTGTTTACCTAGTTACATAAGCAGTATAGTAATGTGAAATGGTTTTCTTGTATATAGGAGAGGAAGTAGCACGGCTACTTCCTGATATTGCCAAAACTTCGAGGTAATAGCTTTGGGAGCAAACTGTGAGTAACCTAGACGGTACTACTTAATTAATTGTTTGTGTTAGATTATGTTTGAATTATCTTATGAATGTGAAATTGATTGTGTTGATTTCGGACAATTGATTGTCAGAGGAGTTCTATATTCGAGACTGTATTAGAAGTGCTACTTGAATGTGAATTTAACTAACTATTTGTTCTTAACTTTAATGTTAAATACCGGACTAAAAGTCTGATGACAAATGTGAATAAGAAAGAGTGTGAATGTGACTGAATGAGTGTAATCATTGCGTATGTATGATGTATGAATGCAATGAAAGATAATGGTTGTTGTGACCGGAGTCGCCAGTAAAAGAGCTTAAAGCTCAGAACGTGATAAGAGCCTTTTGCTCAGTTGTGTATATACCCAGTATCCACTAAGTGATATGGGACATTAATTGATACAGCTCAGTATCCATAAAGGGATATGAGCTAGTAAAAAAGGCACTTGTTCACAACAAAGTAACAAATGAAACTGAGTCACGTGCATTGCGTTTATATTTGATATGCGTATTTTACATGAATGAAATAACCATTACGATTGTTATGAAAATGAAAGGTGATATTTTATGAATATGTAAAGATGTGAAAATATGTTACGTGTATTGATGTGATGCTTAAATTGAGTGAACCATTGATGATGGTTACCTCATTGAGTTCACAAAACTCACTCAAAATTGCACGTTGACATTTCAGGACCAAGAGAGGGCATTAGCGATTGAGAGATTACAAGAAGCATAATTCTTGTACTTTTGTGAAGAAGAAATGGCTCAAAGGTCAGTCAGCCGAGACTGAAGACTTTAGATAGACTTTTTGTGTAATTTCCTCTTTCATGTAGCATATTTTGTATTAGGATATGACGATGTACATGTATGGGTGTTTAAAAGCTACAATGTAAATACATTTGGTGTTATGAAATGAAATGAGGATTTCGGTTTGATATTTGGTTTTAAAATTCCAAATGTACACAGTCTGTGATATTTTGAGCATAACTTATAGAATAATGAACCAAATTGTATAATCTTTGTATCATTAGAAACTTAATACATGGGAGAACAATTTTTTAGAAGGAAGTGTTATCAAATTACTTCACTTTCGTAATGAGAATGATCATACAAGATAGACCCAAAAGTTGGTTTTTAAAAGGAAGCTGGAATAGTGAATGAATGTGTGAATTTTGGAACAATTGGAGTACAATTGATGTGTACATTAATTTGTTACAAAAATATACCCGAGAATTTGTCATTGCACATACGTGATACATGATATATTTATACATATGTTTACCTAGTTACATAAGCAATATAGTAATACTCATTTCATTTCATAACACCAAACGTATTTATATTGTAGCTTTTAAAACCACTAGGTGTTCTGGTATCAAACCGAATTTTAAAATGTGTAACTAGGTAAACACATGTATACTGGGTGTTCCAGTATATAATTTATAGTAATGGGGTGTTACAGATATGATACCCACATCTTCTTGTTGGAGTCATTACTCGGGAGTCTCTAGCCAGAGCAGTGATGTGTCATGAAGAGAGTCTTTATTGACACATAAGAGTAATGAGATCCTAGGATAAGAACTAACATCATTTGGACTAGATGTGACGTAATCATTCTAGTGGCAGTTGACACATAGCTCATACTCCAAACCAAGTAGGGTATAGTATAATGAAAGGACGAATTGCATGGTAATTTTCTATGGAAAGGTTCATAAGTTGGATAATTAACTATCGAAGAGTTCGTATGTTAATCCACTTATATTCTGAAAAATTGACATCATGAAACCCTTCATGATTTGATTGAATTAAGAGTTAATTTAAGTTCTTAAAATAACCAGGAACTTAAGGGTGACATGCATAAAAGGTCAGATGAAAAACATAATGTGTATAGCCAAATTTAAGCAGGCCACATAATCGTGAAAGAGGGCACGAATGGGGACATAAGTGAGTTCTTCACTTATGTACACAAGATCTTACCACTCCTTAGACACTCATGTGAGAGCATAAGGGCTCTAGAAGAGTTCTAGAGTGAGAGACAGGTATCAAGAACCTTGTTCTTGCAATTTATGCAAATGTTGCATGAATCAAAGTGCATGCAACAACATTATTGATCTATCTTCTATCATCTTAAGCATCTACTAGAACTTATCTAGTTTAGTGCTCAAATCACCCTTATACATTGTTTCTTCATCTTCTTTCTATGTTCTTGGTGATCAAGGAAGGGTTTGGTGTTTGCAACAACCCAAATAAGGAGAAGAAACAAGAAGGGAGGAGAAACATAAGGTAAAAAAGTTTTATATTTCATGTTTTTACATATCCATGCATACATGTTAGATTATGTAGTTTTTGGGTTATCATGGTGTCAAAATCTTGATTCAGACACTTCTGCTGCATATGCATACATGTGATGCATGCATCCATGGCAAACCCAACAATGGTATCAGAGCAATTTTATGCATGTAATAGATGATGTATTAAACATGTGCAAAGTGTTTGCTAGGTTGTGAATGACATGCATGTTGATTTCGAATAATTCGTGTAACATGTAGAAATTTTTTTTTCTGATTTTCTTTCTCAAAAATGTTTATAAGATGTTATATTATGTTTCTATTAAAAGAAATTGCAATTTAATGTTATTTGCTATTTTATTTCGAATTAATATCTAGACTATTCGTATGTTGATTTCTAGGAATTTTTGGAAAACTGAATGCATGTGCTGAATTTGAAATTTTCTTAATAATTCTAGAAAAACTGTTTTTCTTTCACAAAAATATTTATAAGGTGTTATGTTATGTTTTTGTAAAAAGAAAATGCAATTGAATGTCATTTGTTATTTTATTACAAATTTAGTTTCAGCTTGATGCATGTATGAAGTTCTGGAAATTCAGGAAATGTGATGAACATGCATATTTGTAAATTCCATATTAATTTTTAGAAAAATTGATTTTATAAATTTTATGTATGTACATGCAAGATGAGATGTTTCCACGTGTATAATGCATGACACTTGTTGTTAAAGTAATTATCTTATGCCTGTATGATGTAATGTTTCATTAGTGTTAGAAGTAACATGTCAAGTGTCATACACATGTGATGTGCTAGCTTATTCCAATTTTTTAATAAATAAATCCTAGGAATTAATTTTTGGAATTTTTTATTAGACACATTTAGAATGTGTATAAGACTCATAAATTTTTTAGAATTAATTGAATTTGATTCAATTAATAAATAAAGTCAAAGTCAACATTGGTCAACTTTTTGAAAGTTGATGGAGTTGACTTACTTAATGACTTACAATGTATGTATTTCGATTATGAGATCTAATAAGGCTCTTATGTGATAAGAAATGTATTATTTTGATGACAATAATATGCTTAATGCATGTGCTTAAAATTGGGGTTCTGAAAATTTTCCGAACACCGAATCGGTCTCTTTAATTTCTAGTAGGTTAACTTATTTATCTTAACAATTTAGTCGTCAAGATAATTTTGGGTAGTGCCGAAATTATTTACATAAATTTGAGATGAACATATTATAGATGACTAATTGATATAAGAAAATTTTGAAAACCCTAGGGATTAATTTAGAATTAATCCAAGTAGAGCATAACATTTCTAGTGTGACTAGATAAAGGCATATAAACTGGGATTAAAGTGTTTAATATGGACATCAAAATAATTGAATTTTAGGGTTCCTAATCGAATCATATTCATAATTCGGATTAGCCAAGACTAACACTAGTGCCCGATTAAGTTCAGGAGTTGAATCGAATCACGAACTTTAGATGCATAGTTAAATCACAACCTAAATTAAACGTCCTTTGTATGATACATGCATTAGATGCATTTTAAGGGTAGTTATGGATGTAAGCTCAACATAATTGAGTTGTCCCTAATCTGAATGTATATATGTGATATACATAATCAAGATCATCTAAGTATTGATGAGACCAAAGGACAAATCCCTCATATAAAATATTAAGACTTACGCCTTCCATTGATATGGCAAGAACCAGAGTTCTTTTAGAGTTGGGTTGTTGGGCAAACCCAAGCCCGCTCTACACGAATATATTCAAACCATGGAAATTAGATTTCTGAATTAATGGGTTGGTCTTAACTGGAAGCGTTGATTTATTAGGCAAACCCAAGGTCAACATGGATAGAGGTGAAGTTGGGTTATATACATAAGATGTATACAAATCAAGAGTTGATGACCTAATGAGTGTGTTAAATCAACAGTTGATGGCACAAGTCGATAGTTGCATAATTGAATGCAATTAGTATGAATGATACCTACCGATTGACCTAACGAGGCTTGTTGTTCAAACCTAAGGTCATTCTTAGTGATATCGGATATCGACCCATTAAAAAATTATAAGTTTTCTCAAATTCGTAGTGAGGGCTATAGATTTGAATAAGAATAATGGGACCCATAATGCATGTGAATAAAGTCCTTATCGATATGCATTAATATACATTCTAACATTTTCTCTCGTTCTTCTAGGTTATTGAATCGCCATGATGTCTTTTAGTGTGAACTTATGCTCCCTATTAGATTCCATCAATCTTACAGGACCTAACTTCTTAGATTGGCTACGAATTTTGAGAATTGTTCTCAAATCTGAAAAACTAGGATATGTCCTAGATGAACCACTTCCCAATCTCCTTACAATTGATGCATCTGATGAAGATCAGAAAGCTTATAAAAAGCTACTAGATGATAGTGAGTTGGCTAGCTATATAATGCTAGCCTCTATGTCACTAGAACTGCAGAAGCAGCATGAGGCTATGGATGCTCATACCATAGTCTACCATCTGAGGGAACTATTTGATAAGCAAGCTTGATCTGACAGGTTTGAGACCTCAAGGTTGCTTTTCTGTTTTAAGATGGCTGAGAGATCACCTCCAGTGCAGTATGCGCTGAAGATGAATGGAATATTGAGAGATTAGCCAATTTGGCCTTCATAATGGATCATGAATTAAGTATAGACTTAATTCTGACTAGTTTGGTGGACTTTGCTTCTAGTTCTCGAAAGAAGAAACAAAAGAAGAAGAAGTCCAAAAAGCTAGTAGGAGGTGTAGCCAAAAAGAAGGTAAAGGAGACAACACCAAAGGGGATATGCTTCCATTGTAACAAGGAAGGACATTGGAAGAGGAACTACAAAGCTTATCTAGAGTCACTGAAGCAGAAGAAGGCATTAGATGCCCCACCGTCTACTTTAAGTATGATATTTGTCATTGAGGTTAATACTATTTCTGATCATAACATTTGGGTATTAGATATCGGATGTGGCTCACATATATGTGTTGATATGCAGGATCTAAGGGGTTGTAGACTGCTCAGGAAGGGAGAGATGGACTTACGTGTAGGAAATAGAGCAAGAGTTGCTACATTAGCTGTAGGGACATATGTTTTGTATCTTCCTAGCAGGCTAGAGTTAGTTTTGAAAAATTACTATTATGTACCCATTGTGACTAAAAACATTGTATCTGTTTCATGTCTTAATAAAGCGAGATTTCATTTAACTTTTTCAAGTAATGGTTGTTCAATTAAGTTAATTGAAATATTGTATGGTACTGCTACATTGTGCAATGGAATTTACATATTAGATATATCAAATCCAATTTTAAATATCAATGACAACAAAAGACAAAAATGAGATAACTTAAAATAATCTTACTTATGGAATTGTCGAATTGGCCATATAAGTGAGAAATGCATGATTAAGCTACACAAGAATAGTAACCTAGGGTCATTTGATTATGAATCATATGACACATGTGAATCTTGCTTGTTAAGCAAGATGACTAAATTACCTTTTAAAGGAAAGGGTGAACGAATGAATGGGTCATTAGACCTAATACATTCTAATGTATATGGACTGATTTCCATTCATGCCAGAGGTGGTTTTGTGTACTTCATTACTTTTATCGAGGATTATTCATGATATGGGTATGTGTATCTAATGAGATACAAGTCTGAAGCATTTAAAATGTTCAAACAATTTAGTTAAGAAATAGAAAAACAACTCGGTAGAAGTATTAAGACACTTCGATCAGATCAAAGTGGTGAATACTTAAACGAGGAATTTCTAGCTTATCTCGAAGATAATGGGATAGTATCCTAGTAGACTCCACCTTACACACCAAAACATAATGGTGTGGTTGAAAGGAGAAACTGAACCTTGTTAGACATGATAAGGTCGATGATGGGCTTAGCAGATCTATCGAAATTCTTTTAGGATTATGCACTCGAGACTGCTGTTTATGTGACAAACAGAGTCTCTTCAAAGGTAGTTAAAGTTACACTATAAGAAAACTGTCATTTTGCAACATAAAATATTGACGAAAAATACAAATATTTCGTCAGTATCACATCTTACCGACAGAATGTACCGATAGACAAAAAAGTAAGAATCAATCGTAGATAAATTTACCGATGGTACAAGAATTTACTGTCGGTAAATTTAGCGTTAGAAAATGATAAACCGTCGGTAAATATACCAAAAATGTACTGACCGTAACAAGTATTCCGTCCATAAATTTGCCGATAGTTAAACATTTTCTGATGCTAAATTTACTGATGGTAAGTTCTTTAACCGTAGGTAGCTACGAAATGTTTACGACCGTCAGTATATTTTATAAATTACCGACGAAATATAGCCTTTTTCATCGGTAAGTTATTCAAAAAGTTACCGATGGACATTTATTTCTGTTGGTAAATTTATTGCTTAAATTTTTTTAAAAAAATATATTGTCATTATATTTAAATTATAGTTGATGCATAATTTTAATAATTAAATATTTATAATAT
>JAOTJB010317876.1:0-14852 GCA_027123815.1 Erythroxylum minutifolium | reverse complement strand
TTTTGTACAGATAGAGAAAATTTCTTAGAAGTCTTTATCTTTTGAACTTGTTTATTCTGAATTTCACACCCTTTTTCGTTGTTCTAGTATTACCATTTTACCAATTACCAAACTCCTGAACCTCTATGTGTGTTAGAATTTTGAACATGCAAAACAGCAAAAAGGGCATACAAAACATCCAATGTTTGAGAGACAGCACCGAGTTATTTCGACCTTCAATTTTAGCAACACCTTTTTAATTTTTAATCCCTTTTTATCATTTTTATTTAATTAAAATTTTAGACCTTTCCATAAAGAGTAGGAGAAAAGTAATAGCAATGTTACAAATATTGTATTAGAATTAATAATAAGAATGTAAACATAGATTAAGGCAACACAACAATAACTAATCACATTCTCGATAGAATGTGAAGTTTCATATCTAATAGTACGTTAACTTTACTCCTCTTGTTTTCGATACACCCGCATATAGTGCAAATTAAGGCAATGGACTTAATCAGGTTATATAATCAACCAGGCACAGGTCATATATTACATAAGCAAGACTCTAGCTTGTTCATCTCTAAGCTAGAGCTTACAACACTGGTTGAATTGATTTATATTTCAGTATGAGCTAATGTTGAAGATCCATGGATGGCCTTCCATTTTGTGCTTGATTTCCGGGCACCAAGTCACCATTGCAGGATAGTTATCAGGAGCATGCGTAACGCTAAAACATGCTTTCTACTAATTGGAAGTAAGATTGTGAACTTCTGAATCTTTTCAAGCTCCATGCATCAACAAGATTAAAGACATTCCATGCTGTTTTGGTCAAATAGTAGATGTTTAGTTGATTCCAGGGAAAGAACTTTGGAGCTCCAATTATTAATTAGAAGTTTAAGGTCCCCATGTGATGGTTTAGTAGACAAGACATGAACGCCAACATAGGCAGGTGAGCATGCTTGAAGCCTGTGAGATTGGAAAGCCATGTAACTTGGTGAGCGGCACTTTTGGTGTATGGATACAGTTCACTTTTCAGCTTCTTAGCATTCAGTTACAAGAGTTTACTAAAAATAAAAATAGCCAACACAAATAAAAATCCATTTTAAATTTTATAAAAAATGAACTCCCTATTGAAATTTAATTTTATATTATAACTAGAATTAAACATTTCAATTCTATTTATTAAAATTAACATCAAAATAATTTTTAGACTATTTTAAGAAGTATCTTTATATTTAAAAAAATCTAATCCTTTAATTTTTTAAATTTACAAATTTAACTAAATATTTGTCAGTGTACTATCCTACAATCTAATTGAATACAAAATAATAATAATAAAAAATACGAAATTCAAATATATTCTTCCCTATCCTCCAAAACTAAAAAGAAAACATAAAATCCAAAAACTGCTACATTTATAAGGATGAGATATATACAACATTTACATTATTAAAAATTAAAAATGTTTACCAATTCCCTTTAACCCAAGGCAACAAAAGAACCCAAGGCATGGCAAGGGAAGCACAGTCCAGAGAAGAGAATCAACAACAAACAGAAAATGAATGAGAGAAGAAGGCAGAAGGTTAAAAAAAAAAAAAACCTTTTCTTTTACACTGCTCTTGTCTTGCATCATCATTTCAATGATCGAAGCAGCAATACCAAAGCTTGAGAGGTGTCCATGACCATGACCATGACCCCATCTACAGTATTAGCTTAAGGAGAGGATAAAAACAAACTCCCCTGCAAAAATGTCGTTACCAAATGGGGTCAGTTTCTTGTTATATTTGGGTTCAAAAGCATATGTTTTCATATGTCAAGTGCTGGTCAAGGGCTCCATGTGTACATCTGTTTTAACACTGTTACGTTTACACTAATGAAGCTTCCTGCAAGTAAGTAAAATACAAACTAACCAACCTACAAGTCTGTAACTTTAATTGTTCTCCAGAGACCTTTTCAGATCGATAACGCTTCTGTTATTCTGCAGGTAAGTAAAATAAAAACTAAGGAACCTAGAAGTCTGTGACTTTAATTGTTCTACAGAGACCTTTTCAGGTCGATGACGATTCTGTTATTTATTACGTGTGACTAATCATGTTGACCAAAGTACTTGCCTTTACCCTTGACATCGCAATTCGCACGCTCTAAATTTGGCTTTTGGAGACCATCATACACCCAGATAACAAAAGAGAAGTAACGAACCCAAACAAGCTTCTTAACCCGCTATGATAAATCCACACCTTACTTCTGGATCCTTGGTAGCTCCCACCCGTTTCAGGTAAGAACAGTTGGAGAATAACAGAAGCATCCGCGCCTTAATTACCATTCTGCTTGATAATCCATCACTTTCTAAGGAAAATCAAAGTTCAGATGAATTATTTGGCACTATACTCTTAAATGATAAAATACAAGCTCATGGAACCTTTACAGAACTTAACAATCACCTACTCAATTACATCAAGAAGAAAGATCCAACAGTTGTTTGTCCAAGAACCTTAGAGCTTCGATCTAGCCCATGAGAAGCAACCTAACATGAACAGTTGCTATGTTAATGAAACTGTCAAAAATGGTGATAAATATAGGAACATAATAAAACTTTAGATAGAGACCATAAAATTTATGCAAGTGGATCTTTTTTCCATTAGCATAGGTCCACTGTTAAGCACTCCATACATTTACTTGTTATTCAATTTATCTCTATTGTTCAGGGAAAAAAAATGGTTACAAGAAAGAGAAAACAAAGTTCAGTCTAAAGAAACCAGAACCATGGATCTTTATCTTCCTTGTAGTTCTTTTTAGGGAAATATTTTCTGATTGCCGTGACACTAAACATGTGATACTTGTACAACATACAGAAAGCAAGGCTGTGAAGCATTATCTCTCACCATGTAAGTTAGTGCAGCATAGCGCTCCTCATTAAGGTACAGTGGTTTTCCTCTAAGCATTTCATGATCCTGTGAAAAATAACACATTATATATATACATTTATATCCATGCAGTCACGATAGGAAACAATCCATCTTGCAATATCGCCAGCAAGAACAAAAAAATCAATCAGTGCCTGTCTGTAGTGAGAGTTTGAGCAATAATTGAGACAAACACAAAAGGACAGTAGCTAAAGCAATGGCTTTATAAAAGGAAATATCTCTATTCTCAGTTGGCTGGGTTCATAAAATGACAATCCTTGAAATTCTTAACCTCAGTATAAAAGCACCAAAAGCAAAAGTGATAACGTGGATGCACGCCATATTGCATCAGAAGTATCATTTCTTTAGGAAGCCTTACCAGGACAGATTAAATAGAAAAGTCTTACTATACTCTACTCCTCTCGGAGGATCAGAAAGCAATTTACCTCTTCACCAAATGCATCCAGGTATAGCGATGGCCAAGGAGCTTGGCGTGCACATCTTTGTAACAGAATTGTAGTTCTCTGCAAGAGGCACAAATAAAATGTATAGTCCACCAGGCAGCAAGAAAATGATAGCTAGAAACACAATGGATTATACCTTGATCAACAGAAATACACCAGTTCCAGCACCACAGACCATTGCATGACTTTGGCACCCATTATCCCTTTGAACAAAAGCAAATGAGAGGATGTCAAACTACACATAAAAGATTTTGTTAAAAGAAATGTAGTACACCTAGAACAGATGTGCATATCTTGATGATTGCTTGTAATAGGAATGAAAATGGCAGATACGAACCTGCAGCATAACTTCCAGCCAGGAGAACACAATCTACCACAGAGAAGGCACAGAGCAGGGTCATCAAGAACTGTATCACAGTCAACACAATGCTGTTTTATGTACCTGAAAAAAGTAAGTCTCCATAACTGTCGTATCCAATGTCAAGTAGAAATATTTGTAACGTAAATGAAGAACAGCCTCCATGACAAACCTCTGCAGTAGATCCTGGTAAAGGTGAGGTAGCCGCATTAACATGAATGGGACTGCAGGCGTGGAATGCAAAGCACCAGGAAAACTATACATTTCATACTCTTTGCAGAAATGTTTGAACCAGCCATTCGCTACAGATCGAAGCACTTGATCCTTTAGAATGAAATCTAATGGAGGAATCTTGAACATCTTTTCAAGCTCTTGAATTTCATTCAGCTCGATTAGATCACAGGCATTATATACTTTGTCATTGAAGGCACTGGAAATATAATCCGGATCACAAAATGGTGCGGCGATTGAACTGCTCAGTAACTTCCAAAGTAATGCACACCTCCTCAAATAAGGGAAACTCAGTCTACGAATCATATCCTTCATATTAGAAGAGGGATCAACATAGTTTGAAACAAAATATTGTTTGATCCACTCAGATTCACCCAAAATTTTGGAGATGTCAGCAACAAGGGAATCATGAAAACCTAGTTCTTTAATTTCATGCTGCTGTTTTGCAAGAGTGGTGATAGTAGCCTGCATCCAACATAAAGGATTAGGAACCAGGCGATGTAGGTTATTAAGTTAAAAGTAAAGAAAGAACAGAAAAAAGCAGAGAAAGTAACCCATATCACACCTGAATTATGGAAATAGCATAGAACAAATGAATCAGGGACAATAATGATTCCTGGCATGATAAAAAGAGTTCTGGAAGACAAAAGAGAATCCACATCAATGATGAAAAGGCATCATGAGCTAGGATGGGATCAGCTGCTCGATTCCAAAATTGAGTGTCAGGATACGATGGGTCCTTCTCAGCATGTTTCCAAATAGATGACATGTTACCTAGTAAGCATATACACGGAGAATGTCAGAATCTGAGGAAAACTATTCAAATTCAAGACAACCTCCTTATAATCCTATAATTTTCCTCCACAATTACAAACACTTATTTCAGAAGTATTCTCCTCATGAATGTTAGACCAATAGCAGTTATAGGAAACAAATTAGCAGTTGAAGTCTCCGAGATTCGGAATGTCAACAAGTTTAATGCACAAGTTGTTTGTCAATGGAATGGTATCTAAAAGCTAAAGCCCTCAGAAAACAGCAAAGATCACAAGAAGAAACCATTGTGAGAGTCAACTCACCTCCATGTCCATCTATGCTGCCAGTATAATTCATAGAATATCCTGTGCAAAGAGAGCCAGCAAAGAGCTGAATCCCTCTAAATCTCTGAAGCAGATGAAGAAAATTTTTACCCCTCACACTTCGTACTGTTTTTAGCAACAAGGATAAAATAAATCCACTAGATGATTTGAGTTCCTCATACAGAGCACTAAGGCTATAGTTTGGGGTCATCTGACAGCGTCCACACCTTGCAGCAATCTCCATTGATACAAGGGAGTACTTAAATGTATCCCACATAATCATGGCAAGATTAACCCGTGAAGATCCCGAGAACTTATCCCACGTGTTTGGAAAATACATTTTAAGGAGCACGCGACAAACTGACTCAAGATTTCGCTCCGTCTTTCCATTAGTATGCCGGGAAAGTCTTTTCAAGACGTCACTTTTTTTAATCATTCTTGCTGCAGATTCCAAGATAGCTAGTCCTTGTTGAACCCAGACAGAATTATATTCTTCACCTGGTACACTTGAAGCTCCAGCAAGATGAGCTGAAGAAACAACTGACATCATGGGCTGTTTGGGAACCTTCCGGAAATCCCCAGACAAAGAAGGCAAGGTAGAATTTGCCAGCCGGCGACATACAGGACAAAGAAATTCTCCCTAGTAAAAACACAGAAAAAAGGAGCAAGAAAGAGAATTAAGAACAAAAATATTCTTCAAGATTGAAAAAGAAAATCTGAACAGCATGAAATAACCAAACAAAAGGCACCTGATCTGGGTCAACGATATGCCCACCTTCGAAAACAATTCTTCTCACATGTCTGCATCAGTACATTGTTGAATAGCCACTTTATAAATAAAAGTACCATCAAACATCAAAGCATTGGATCATGTTAAGTCAAATATTCACATAGATAACAGGTACAGCAACAACGTAGTAAAGGAATGTTCAGGATATGCTGAATGTCTGATCCAGCTCAATCTCGCCGATATTTATTTCACTCAACAACTATCAGCAGCATAGAACATAGTGAGACAAATTGTTAACGGCTCAGTAGTACGTCCCACAAGGATGTTTGAATGGTCATAAAAACATTCAAGTAATGTCATGGAAAAAACAGTTGAAGCACACTTTTACAAAAATGGTTGTCAACACAGCATGTAGATCCAAGTATAGCAAAAGAAACTAATGATTATGCATTCAGACAAGAAAAATTGCTACAAAAGATACCCAAAGTTTATTAGAGACAAGCTTCAGGATTTATGTCGGCCCATTACCTTTCTCTCAATGATGACAAATAGCGATCTAGACATCTCTGATGCACAGCATGACCACAGGATGATAGATGGATGCCATCACAATTCATAGGACCAAATCCATCGTATGGGAGCTGTGAGGTTGATTCTGTTGATACGTTGTCGACAGAAGCACTGCCAGAAGCTGAAGTGAGTTCTGCTGACACTCTAGAAAGGGTTGCTATATATTTTCCAATCAATACAGATTCCAGAGGCCCATTCTCTGGGACACCTACTACAGCTTTACATTTCTTATTCTGCTCTTTGCAATCACTAATTAGCAAATTCTTTTGCATCTCCTTCCGAATAGTAAAGTACATATCTTCTTCCAAAGTATCAAAAGAATGTACAGTTGTCAAATTGTCATCCTTATGTGCACAAAATTGTGTATTCTTTAATGAAGGAAATCGAGCCCGAAGAAATTCAATAACAGCATTTACTTCTCCTGCTTGAGCATAATTAGAAAACTCATCAACGGCATTTTGTGCCAACAATGCCAATTGAGTAGGAGATATTCCCCCCAAACCAGCTGGAGTAGGGATCATTCCAACTGCCTTGTTTTTTGGTACAGAAATATGATCCTCACTAAACTGTTGAGATTTATCCCAAGATGGAGGACTGCTGTCAATGAACCTCAAAATCCTTGATTTCTTGAAGAGCAGCAAAAACATATTTATCGAATTCAGTATATAAGCTGTTATAATCCAACAATAGAACCTACCAATTACCTCAAACAAAAGCAGACACAAAAAGCACTTGTACCTGTAGAAGAATTAAGAAAGACACGGGATTTTTGGAATTTGGATTATGGCAGAGAGAACAAACATCTTGCACAGTCTCTTCCAAATCCTGCTCATCATCAGAATTACTTTCCTCCAATTCATTTTTTGAATCAACTTCTGAAACGGAGTTGATGCTTGACAAAAATTTGGACTGTTCAGCTTTCATTTTAGCCTGCATTTGCGAACAAGTAAACCCAATCACATGCAAATTCATTACTGCGAACGTTCCATTCACCTTGTTTTCAGTTAGGCAATAAATTGCGGTAAAATAGGACCAACAGGAATCTAATGTGAAATTACATGTAGCTAATTGTAGGAGAACATAAATGTCAACCAACAATTATCCTTCAGCAGGAAGCAAGCATACATTACTTTCATTGTCCAAAAAAATCAAATCCTATATGCAGTAAAACCTCACCAAAATAGCAGCTTGTCTCTCACGAGCCTTGGCCTTGCGTATCTCAACATCAGATGCTGAACCTGATGCATTTTTTTCACCAGTATGATTGGATTGTGATATATGAATAACTACTTCAGGAGCAAGTTCCTGCAGTTTCATCATGCATTGAGAATCTAGCTCCCCAAACTTCTTCAATAAACTTTCAATTAAAGAAGAAGGGTCACAATTTCCAGCTTCCACAAAGTTTTCTAGACTTTCCTTCCTGTGTATTCTCATTAGAGAGACCAGGAGTGAAAGCAAACTCTGCTCACCAGCCCCATAACTTAACCCCTCATGAATTTCTTCAACAGCAAAAGCAAGCATGGTAGAACAACCTCCATTATAAAATGCAAAATCACCAGATTCCCTGTGCTGAAAACATATGTCTAATGCCAACGAGAGCAAGTGCAATGAAGTTAGAAGAACAACATCAGGAACCCGTGCCTCCGTCAACTTATCAGAGAAAATCGCATAGAATAACACAGATCGTATAAATTTAAGGACCGTTTTACAAGTTGCTAGTCCAGCTAGGGCCTTGAGAGGAGAATAGATCTCTGTCCACCTGGGCACCTGAGTGGTCAATGCTGAGACACCACAGTACCTTGTATATCTTTCTTCTGCAACTTGCAAGTCCCTTGAGTGCCAACGAGGATGATAAAGGTCCAACTCTTTCCAGCATATCCAACGTAGGGAGTACATGCCCTGCAGGGAGCACATAAGGTCAACTTAAGAAAAAACAATAAGGGAACAAAAATTCAAGCCATAAAACAAACCTGTGTGAAGCCAGATGGATTAGAGTATATGGCAACAGCATCCAAAATTTCCTGAAGCTTATCAAGCTTTGCCAGGTCACGAGGTATAGATTTCACCAGCTGACTGCGAGTGGCATCTCCAATAGACAGCTTATGAATCAACTCTCTTCTCAAATTTTCAGCAGCTGTTAGGCCAGAAAATCGCCTTTCTTGGACAATTTGTATGATGAGAGTCAGCATTTCCTGCACCAAAATTGGCTCATACCTGAAAAAACAGATTGTATGCTATGTCTTCAGTAGAACACAATCATACTGATACCCAGCAACTTTAAAAAGCCTACAATTACAAAGCGGATTGCGAGAATCTAGAAACTTTGAACCATGAAATTAATTCAATCAAGTAAAATAAGAGTAATTTAGTGCATTTAGAGATTGATGCAGAAGTAGCATCTGCAAATAGTCACAGCCTGACACATGTATACCAGGAAGCTTAGTGTACTCCAGAGTTTTCCCAGAAATTAGACGGTGAAGCAAGTATTTTTCAAAGATGAAGGATGAAGCATGATTCCTATGTGCATATCTTAAAATTCAAAAACGCCACAACTAACTAGTAGAAGTAAGATCTCAAGTCACCATTGAATTTATGAATCAAGACTTGAAAAACATCACCTTCTTTCAGGCATCTAACCAGAAACTGTCACCCTCAACAAAAAAGCAGTACCAGAAACTCATAATAAAATGCACACGTGTGACGGATATGAATGCAACTAAGCAGAAGTAGTAGTTTTCTGGAATGCAATATCAACAACCTAACGCAGGGGGGGAAAAAAAGCAATATCAAGTGTATGTTCATTTACTCATTGGATCTTTCAGGCTTCAGAGACATATAGTCAGTTAGGGCAAAGCGTTCTATGATTCTATTAACATAGAAGTCTGCTGGAGCCAACGCAGCACAACATTGCAAAAGAAAAAGATCCAGTTCTAAACCCTGTTCAGACCTGCAAAAGCGCAAAATAGGAAAACATTGAGAACCAGCAATTATAGACCCTTAGTCCCCCAACCCTAAAGGACAAACCAAATACAAAGCATGAATACTAACCATCGTACAGTACGGTACCACTCAGATGACAAAATTGCAGCATCACCATTCTTCTTCCACATGCCAGCATGCACTTGGGCACAGAATACCCTGTTACGCAAAGGATGCTCCATAACAAAACCAGAAAACCCACGAGGATGGAAGCTCCCAAGGATATGTGCAAAGAAATCATAATTTGTTGAAGATGGAATTGGATTGCCAACAGTATTCACATTGGGCAACTCACTGTAACACCTTTTCATTGCTCTTTGAATAAGCAACGAAAGTAATCGATGCAAGGTAATATGTACAGATACATCCTGCGAACTAACATCGTAAATTATATTTGGCCACTCAGACCAACTTAACAATCTTAAAGTATCTACTTCAGCAGAACCTACTACTTCCATCAAATTGTCATCAGAACTTGCAGAATTAGTCTCACTAGGGACCATTGTTATATGATCCTGCCCTATACCCTTTGAATTCTCAGTTTCAAAATCCATATGAGGTCCACCATGTGGAAACGAAGAACGCTCTTTTTTCTGATCTTCACTTGTGCTAGTGAGTCCACAAAAACCTTTCCTAATCAGGGCATATGTTTTCTTTAAATCTAAAAAGTTGCTAACAGCACTGCCACTAGTACTTGAAGATGATAGAACTCTAGATGCATTATCAACTTCAAGGGAATTTTCAATGGCCCTCAAGCACTCATATGTCAACCATTTAACTGATGAAGGAATCATATCTGACTTAACTTCAACACCAGAAGCAGAAATAGATCCAGTACTCCTTGCTACCGCACTACCTACAGAGCTTTCCTGTGTAAGCCGTCCTACTTTTGCATGTCTTGCATTATCTCCTTCGTCGACATCTTGCTCATGATTGTTAAGGAAAACATCACTGCCTATTTCTGCACTTGCAGAAAATGCTCCATCTACCAAAAGGGAATGAATATTTGCCACAGAGTGACTTAAAACGAAAGGGTAATTGGTGTTTTCATTTTCTTCTTCAATGTGGAGGCCAGTTTCTCTTTTAAGGGGACTCATCCCCTGCAGAAAAGACAAAAGCTTCATCCAAGTTCTCAAAATATCTCTCCGCTCATTGATTATATATTTTGGCACCACAGCGTGGCTCATAGCAAACCTGATATCTTCAACAACACGATGAGTTGTCTCATTAATATTTCCCCACTTGTTAACCTGTAAAGACAATAACCAGAATTACCATATATTATAGAGATTAAACAGTCATAAGCCTCAACCATGTAAAGATACTACTAAAATTAGCACCCCAGTCACCATCTCCTTACCTAAAAAATTATTATACACTTAAAAAGAAGAGAGGCAATTTGAGCAAAGTCAGATGCCAACAACTGTGATTGCAGGTCAATTCAAAATCATCAGCTATACTGATCATAAAAATTGTGAAACTTTAAAGAGTAACTTTGATATTGAATATTATTTAGAAGGGAAGAGAACAAAAATTATTTGGTTATTAGGAAGTATTTGTCTGGTTGAGAGGACAAAGGTAAATCTCCCAACAACTTTGATATCAGGTGAATCTAGTATTGAATTTCCAATCCGAACAGAACAAAACAAAGAAGGAAGTACTGGAATAAAAGTAATTCATCTACAATCCTTATGTTCGTATCCAATTCAAATTGATGGGCAACCCTAAATGCACAGAATTAGGAGCCATATTTTGTGTGAAAGAACTTTAAGGCTGAGCTTCGTAAAACCAGAATTTAGGAATAAACAAGCCAATGGTCAAAGACCAAAAGGGCATGGGACAAAACACAAAGGAAACAAGGTTACATAAGAGTGCTGGATTTTAACTTGATGGAACTCCTTTTAAGGTGAAGTTGGTAAAATTATCTTTGAATTCCTTTTCAGTTATGATCCAAAAGAGCTTACATGTATAACTCTTTGCTAGAGATCTCATATTTCCTTCTAGTCAGGAAAAAAGCAAACACTGAGATCCATCAAGTAGTAAAAAGTAGATTAATCAACAGAAAGTTCATCTCAGATATTGCCCAAGCCTTCAGAATGTAATCAATGGGTGATTGAAATAAGTTAACAACAATGAGAACAAAATCATCACACATCATCTTTTATATAGCGCGCAGGTTTAACTAGGACATTAAAAACTACTTTGACATGCTATGGGAACAAGGCAAAACCTATGCAGGCAATCTTGTGACCTTTGTAAGCTCAGGAATATTATGAGGCAAGTGTTTTCTGAGTACGGAGCAAAAGAATATTTTTCCACTCTTTTCAACAACATGATGCAGATATTTATCAGGTTAATGAAACAGTGAAATTAATGTATTGAACTATATAAGTTGGAGAAGGCATGGGGCATTGAAGAAATGTATCAAGACTATAGAGTAGACATGAATGCAAAATCCTGTAACCAGGAGATACCATCATGAAAGAGTAACTAATAAACTATATTGTAAAATCAATAGAAGTCAAAAAATGTTACCTGCAAACGACCATCATCTCCAGCCCAAAAAGCAAATATATCTTCCAAGCACCCCAATAGAACAGCCAAAAGATTCATCTCCTTCACAAGTCGAGGGGTCAAAGTGGGCACTGTGAAGATCTGCACAGAGAATGTAGATAGTAACGGGTGCTTCTTGAGAGCATCTTCAGTCCCTTCTTTTAAGATATCATGTACAACCAACGGATAGTAACTTAAAAACACTTTAGCAAATTCATACTTGAACGTAGGTTCTCCAAGCAATTTGAGGAGCAACTCATGTAGCTTCTTTGTAACATCCCCACTCAAGAACCCCTCAGCTTTAACCAGAATTTCCAACAAACCAACTAAAGAAATCACACTCCTAGAAACAAAACTAAGCAAACTTTCACTATCCTTGCAAAACTCTAAAAGCATTTCAATAACCACAAAAGAAAGCTCATTTGCGACCTTCTTCTGCACTGAGGCCGTTGGCCTCAAATTTTCTTGACAGATAGTTTCTGCCAGCACCAGTTTACTTTTCCAACAATGTAAAATGGCATCAAGAACAGGACCCACAGACTTCACATACTCTTCTGGAAGGGGCTGTATTTGTTCAGCACCTTGATGCTTTGAACAAAACCCCTCCCGTTTCCATGCAGTCACATCCCCACAATCACAGCAACCCCCACCGGTGTAAATGATTGAATAGTCATGATCCTTATGGTTCCCATTCTGGAAACACGGAACGCAAATAGCACAGGTTGGATCATGCTCGCAAGTCCTGCACCGATATGCAATATCATTATGGCCCCAAACAGCACCACAAACGCCACGTCTAGAACTCATGTTCGACAGATGATCCCTAGCACCAACTGGCTCACCCAAAAACATCAACCACTGCAACCATAACACCGATTCCTCAACCCAACTCCTTACAGTCGGCTCCAGATACGCTCTCAACTCCGACTTTGATTCTAAAACCACCTCTGCAACTTCCTCCTCACTAGGCAATATAGCAGACACCAATTCAGGTATCCAAGACCTATTCTCCTTAACAAAAGCCACCAATCCCTCATAAGGCACCTCAAGATATTCCTCAGAAACTCCCAACTCACCAAGTCTCTGCACATAACACAAAAATAAAAAACCAAACAGCTAACCAATTAAACAAGCAACAATCACCCAAACAAACACACACACAATAGAAATTGAAAAATCTTTACCCGTATGACGCGATCACGAGGCTCTGGAGGGCTAGGGTACGGTGGCGAATCGATGTCCATGAGATTAGCACTAATGGTGTTGTTGTTGTCCATTGAACAACGCCAAAGTCGCAACACCCAATCGGCGCAACACAGACCCAAACACCGCCTGATTCTGGAACTTTCGCTCCCCAGCTTTCTTTATTCTCTTCACTCACAAACTCTGTTCAATCAGAGAAGTAAATTCGGTAGGCGCCGTCGTCTTCTTCCTCCTAATCGCTCCTCCGTCGAGTGGCGGTTTCATTTACTCTCTGGAAGACTGAATTTAGAAGGCTAGAGAGATACCATTTACTTGTTTATATAGATAACGTCTCTTAGGAGGTTAATAAGAAATTTTTACTGCGACTTTTCGTTTTACTGCGTTTGGTTCTTCAGTTCAACCGATGGGGGTTAGGTGTGACTTGAGAGGCAGTGCTTGCTCAGTATTCTCGTAATCGTATCTGCCCGGCTTTAGGGATATCAAAACGAGCCAACCCATTCGACTCGGCCCAATTTTAATTTGGATTGACGGGATCACGGGTTTATTTTAAAAATAATATCGTTTTTGATATTTTTCTTTTTAAAAAATATAATAGGTCAGGTTGGCCAGACCTATGGTTCAAGTATTACTTCAAAATCGACCTCATTTTGTCAAAAATCACGTCGTTTTTGACATTTTTTTTAAATATAGTGAGTCGGGTTGACCCAATCCGCCCGTGACCTATCTAGCCATAGGCTGATCGTAACTCAGGGTCAAGTCAAGCTGGGCCAAGAGTAGCTCGTGTAATACCCCATGCTAAGAGTTAGAAAATTTATGAATTTTCAGTACATCATATGTTTTGCATAATTAAGTATTCGCTGATATGTGCATAAAATTTTTATATATACAAATAATTATACATGCATTCATGACATTTTTCGGGTATAATTGATTTCTAAATGCGATTAAAATATGAATCGTGAATTATTTGCGTTAAAATTTTATTTTGAGATTATTTGTATTATTTCGAAATTTTTGGTGAATTTTAGGAAATTTCTAAAAATTTAGGGTATTTTTGGACTAAGAAAAATAAGAGACAAATAGACCAATGAAATTGTGACATTTGGCAACCTTGCATATTGACACATGGCTCACACTCAAGAGATACATGTATTTTCTTGGAAAAAGAAGAAAATTTTCGGTTGTTCTTCACCGAAAGCATGCAACATTTAACTTTTCTTTCCTTGTTCTTTGTTCATCACCGAAAGATCTGCTTTTGGTTCTTAGATCAATGGTATACCTTGCAAAATAAACATTTAAACTCAACTATTGTTTTGTTTCTTTTTATTCTTACTTTTTCCCATTCACCAAAAGCTCTTATTTACTCTTGCTGCTGGAAAATTTTGCTGAGAACAAGTAAGTGAGCTTTCAATTTTCTAGGTATTGTACATGAATTTGGATGATATTTTAGTGTGTAAATGAATGCATGCATGTGAAGTTATAGCAGTAGAGTTTGGAAAATACATGTCCTAAATGACTCAGATAAGGTTTTGAAACTGTGACTGTGGGAAAAATGCTGGAAATTTAAAGTTGCATATGTGTTAATCGGATTTTAATGCTAAGTGTGAAGCTTGGATTTATAAATTATGTATGTGTACTGATGAGTTAAGAAAATGAGTTAGAGGAATTGTTTGCAAGTATTGAAGTTAATTGAGGTGAGATTGAGCTTCTAAAAAAGTTACAGTAGAGAGAGAGAGAGAGAGTTGAAGATGGTAAAATATGTGTATGATCGGTTTTGGTGTTTTGAATATAAACTTGGATTTG
>JAOTJB010317859.1:0-14856 GCA_027123815.1 Erythroxylum minutifolium | reverse complement strand
ATCTTCAAAGATTGTGAGAATCTCGAATTTGATTTTTGAAAATAGATCTGCAGATTTATTCCATCCTTATACGTGGCCACGTCTAGTGACTGAATTGCTTCCAGATTTGGAATTTCAGATTTTCTTCATTTCTTTTTCATCTTTTTGATTCAATTTAATCTCTAAGGTGTTGAAAATCATCTGCAAACAATTATAAGATAATTTCATTAATTTCAGATAATAATTTCAACGCATTAAAGATAATTATGTATCAAATAAGTGCAAATAGATAACTCAACATACTTAGTTCGAATGTGTCCTATAAATTTTTTTACAAAATTTCATAAGAAACGTAATCACATCTTGTATAGTTTCTATTGAGGCATGGTATTTTAATATTAAACTAATGGTATTCTTATGTTAAGGTGAACGTGTGACTTACTTGTTATACGTAGCAATATTTTTTTGAACATAACTACAGTAATGGATGTATGAAGGTCTAGTATAATTTTTATTGAGGTAGGATATTCATTATACTTGGTAGTGATATTCTAATTTTAAAGTGAACATGTTTATTATTTGTTATAAATGGTGGTACTTTTTATATATAAGCGTGATATTGAATATATGAAGATCTAGTATAATTTTTTTAATGATCTATAGTATTCTTCATACTCTATGGTATTTTCATTGTAAGGTGATTGTGTAACTTATCTTTTGTGAGTGGTGGAGTTTTTGTACATAAGCCAAGTATTGGATGTATGAAATTCTAGTATAGGTTTTACCAAGCTATGATATTCTTCATACTTGGTGATGATATTCTCATTTTAAGGTTAATGTACAACTTATATGTTATGAGTAGTAGTATTTTTTTGTATATAAGTGTGGTATTAGATGTACGAAGGTCTGATATAATTTTAATTGAGTCATGATATTCTTCGTACTTAGTGATGATATTCCTATTTTAAAGTGAACATGTGACTTATCTATTATGGTTAGTGATATTTTTTATACATAAGTGTGAAATTGGATGTATGAAAGTCTAGTATAGTTTTTACGAAGCTATAGTATTCTTCCTATTCAATGATGATATTCTCATTTTAAGATTGCAATGATATTTTTTGTACATAAGTATGATATTGGATGTATGAAAGTTTGTATAATTTTTACCGAGTTTTGGTATTCTTTGTATTCAGTGATCTCATTTTAAGGTTAACATATGACTTATCTGTTATAGGTAGTGATCTTTTTTTAATATAAGTGTGGTATTAGATGCATGACAGTCTGATAGTTTTTATTAAGACATGGTATTCTTCGCTCTCGATGACAATATTCTCATTTCAAGGTAAAAGTGTGATTAATCTATTATGGGTGGTGGTATTTTTTGAACATAAGCATAGTATTGGATGTATGAAAGTTTGGTATAGTTTTTAGTTAAGACATAATGTTTATCCTACTTGATGACAATATTTATATGGCCTTTACAGCTTGCCAATGAAGCTTTCTAAAGGTTTATATAAGCTCATTCATCAAAGACCAAATTTTTAAACCTAGTCTTGAAGTTAAACATAACGCAAGTTAGTGCTTCATATTTATCATGCCTCATTCTCAAATTAAGTATATAAAATTTAACAGAAATAATGGTGGTTCTATTTAAGATCCATAGAAATGAAAATATAAACAAATTAAATCTAAAAAAACAAACAACATTGTTATTTTATAATGTAGTTATAAAATTCTTATTTTTTTAGAAGCTGTTGTAAAATTGTTAAGAATGTTAAGAATTTTTTTTATAAATTGTTCTTTTCTTTTGAAAAATCATAATAAACTTAGTCAAAAAGAAATTCTCTTTTGAAGTTAATAGTTTTCCGGAGAACATGAATTACGATTAGTGAGAAAAATTTCAGGAAAATTGTTCAACTTTGTAATATTATAATTTTACTCTTATAAAAAGTAAATTACTTATTTGCCTTGACTAATATAATTTACTTAGGGTGACCATGAGTAATTGGCTATACGTTCGACAACTTAATTTAAATGGAGTTTTACTTCTACACTCCTAAAAAAAATTGTCACCCTGACCAACCTTAATACCTTTACCACTGAATCTAAAAGTTAAGGTACCCTAGTGCACAAGGTTTCTCACTTTGCGATGGTTAGGGGAGGTTTATCAATGTACGTAACTTTCTCTTTGTAATTTTTACAAAGAGGCTATTTCTATGATTCGAATATGTGACCTTATGGTCATAAAGGAGCAACTTTTACCAATTGCTCTAAGGCTTTCCCTGACCTTTACCACTGACTTTGTTCTTCACAATTTTGGGTGGAATAATACTAGCATTTTTCCAACAATCTCCCTATTTGGCTAGCGAAAACATCTAATTTAAATGAACTTACAGCTCTTTCTTTTGTCTGACATTAACTTAGCGAAGTGGGTGAGAGCTGCTTCATTTGTTCTCCCTCTTCCAAATTTCTTCAAGCCTCCCGGTGTCCCACAAAGGTAATGGTCATCACTATTCCAGCACTGAAAGAGAGTAGAGACATGGTAATCCACCATATTAGAGCTTGAATCTGCTACAATGTCATTTATAGGTGCTTTGCCTTTGTTATATACTCAACTGAGCAAACCCCATTTCGATGCCATAGCCGCATTATATTTTTCTTCGTACTTGCCTGTGCCTGTTCCTAATGACAGGACTAGCATTTACTTTCTCTCCATCAGTTTTAGTGTAAAGCCCATCATGAAACAAAAACCCAAAAGCTAGCCGATAAACTATTAAATACATATAAAAGAAGCCATCAGTTACAAAATGTAAAAACACTAATGAAACAACTTCTTCATTTTTCTCGCAACTATTCTAACTAGTAAGTGTGTTAAAACACCCTCTTTCTCCTGCATGTGACATTTCTTTCATAGATTCCCTCATTGTGTTTGTTTTGTAGAAAATTGGGAGGAAGCTGTGGAGATTAACAACTCTAAAATCTCTTAAAACATAGGCAAAATTTCAGCTACTATTTTGTGTCTTTTTCATGATTTTTGATCATCTTACACTAGTTTATAGTTAGATTGCATGTTGTGATTGTTTGGGATAATAATTGAAGTTAGGGAAAGGGAAAAAAATGGAAAAAATGTAGCTGTAAAATGAGAAAAGAAGAGGAGATAGGAGAAGAAGAGAGGGTGAAGAAGATCACATTTTTGAAAATTTTAAGTTGCATTAAGGGCACAATAGGAAATGCAAATAATGAAGGGAAAACCTGGAATTTACTTCCAAGAACGGTATTTTTAGTATTAATTGAAATAAATGAGGGTAAAATAGGACCTTTAATTAGTTAAGGATATTTTAGTAACTATGGTGGTTAGGTTAGTCAGGATATTATTTTTTATAATTAAGAATAAAGAGGAAAAGAAAATAATATTAGATTATTAAGTGTAATTGAATTGGAAATTTTCTTAAATTAGTTTAATTGAATTTTGTAATTTCTAAGCTCGAAAGTTTGATTAAGGAGTAATTTGGACTATCAATTAGTTGAGTTCGAAATTGAGATAAGGATAAACTTAAATTGTACTCTTACAATAGTGTACCATTTTGTTATTAATAAATTATTTTTAGCGAATGATATTTTGAATTAATTAATTAATAGTTACATATATGAATTATGTTTAGTTTATTTTGCTATTAATTAATCAAGTATAAGGTGGTTCACTTTTATATTTTGTTATGTATATTAAGGTGTAATGCTTGTTAATTCCGTGAAAATGTGTTATTAAATAGAGACTAGCTAATAATATGTTGTAAATAATTAGTGAAAATTGAGAATCGGCGGCTTACCTAAGAGAGGCTACATTCGATGGTCATAGATTGATAGGTTGTTTAAAAATGAGCGAGCAATGACTAGGTATCTATCTGTGGAGTAGATACCAGAGCATCCCGAGTCCCAGAGATGTCCTGTGTTAATGGCTAGGTACCTAGTAATACTGAGACATTCTGAGTCTTGTAGATATCCTATGTCGATGGCTAGATACTAGAGTAGTATCGAGGTACCAAGAGAGATTGAGAAATTGAGGTACTCTATGTCGATATTTATACATTTAATTACGTTTTCACTTAGTGAGAGATTATAATGAGTTAAGATGAGCTGGCAAATCATTGAATGTAAACCTACTAGGTTAGGCAGGTTTAGTCGATTCAGTTAATTATGAGATAAAGCATAAATGATAGTTATAAATTAATATTTGTGTTAATCATTATTTGGAAAATTTTTTAGATGTTTGTTAATTGTTTGGATTAGACTGAGTAATGTTATGTATCTTAGTATTATATAAACGTTTTAATTACTTAATTAAGTTTTATATTATATTGTATTGAGTTATTTGATTTTAAGTGTACAATTGGTTACTCTAACTGAGTAGACAACTCATCCTTTGCCACTATTTCTTTTAGGAAATCGAGTGATTGTCGATAATTTCAGTGCACATGATTAACAAAATGGAGGTTAGGTAGGGCCAACAAATTATTTGAGTAAAGTTGTGTGAATGAATTTACTTTTTTTTATGTTACAGTTCGAGTAGTTGTATTATATAGAATACTTTCACATTTGACAAATATCTTTCTTTTAGAGCTAATGATGATTTTAGTAATTAATATTATGTTTGGCAACCAATTGGATAATTATGTTTTAAAAATTTATGGGAGCCTCACATTAAGGTCCATGAACTCGGGGTTGCTTTTCATTGTCTCCTTGTAGATGTGACTTATATAAATTAAACCATCTTTGGCCTTGCAACTAATCTTCATCTGTAACTATGGTCTCAAAAATCAAGGAAAAATTTTACAAATGGGAAAGTTTTTGAATACATTATTGGTTGAGAAGATGACTGGTTGAAGCAGCTTGATGTTAAATGCAGGTATGAGCACTTGTGTTAGTGTCTGAGATACCGTTAGGTCTCCAAGCAATTAGTTTATCAGTGCCCTAAGATACTTGCCGTTGTACTTTGGGCCCATGAACTGCCGAGTAAAAGTCAATGAAGCCGTTTCTGACAATGATATCCTAGCTTTAGTTCAGGGAAATTATATTGATCATGATAAGAATTTTCTCATAGTAAATACAAAGCGATAATCTAGTTATCCTCAAGAGATTTAGGACTTGAGTTTCCACCAAACTATTACCTCGTTTGTGGGAAATTTTTTGGAGAGTGTTCTAAATAGAAATTGTTAATGTCCTTAGCACCATATAATGGCCTGTTTTCATTACTAGAAGCAGCAAGCATGGTGGCCAGCAGCCCACTAGTGCTTGTCCCTGGAATTATATCGAAAAAATCTACAATTCTCACAATTGTTCCATCCAATTCCTGACAAGACATAGAGAAATATTAATGTGATAACTATTGAGTTTGGCTCCTTTGTTTGTCCCATATTAGTTGGGGGAAACAATTGGGGCAAGACTCTTGTCTATATAAGGAGGGTGCTACCTCCTTGATTATATGCACTAATCTAAAGACAAAGATTTGTATGACAAATTTGACTCTAGTTAAATTCCTCTTTTGAGGTGAGAGTTGGAGGAATTGTTTTGAGTATTTCATTATGGGTGTATTAGTGTATTGGGATGTTAGGTGAGAGGAAAATTTATATGATTGTAAGAATTTTTCATATAGTAGATTTTCTTCTCGATGCTCGTAGTTTTTCTCCAGTTTGGGAGTTTTTATGTAAATTTTCTTGTGTTGAAATATCCTTGGGTGTAGGTTTGGGAGGTCTAAATTCCCAATAATTGGTATCAGAGCCAAAGTGTGTTTTTCTTGAAAATTCTGAGTATGACCTGTGGTCGTAGTTTTGACTGATCTTTCACATTAGAAAAGATTTTCTTGTGAAAGGTTCATTTGGTGCGGTGGAGCTTTGGTATGGTAATGTGAAAGTGCATGTCTAGGAAAGTTCTAGCTAAGGAAAGACTTGGTACTTAAGTGTGTCCTTTGTAACCCACCTCTCTTTCCTGGGAACTTACCTAGTGTTCTGTTCGTTTCTACGGTAAAATTCATCAAGGTAGAAGAGCATAGAAAAAATGTCAGGAAATAGGGCTTCGAATCTTATCAGATTTGAGGTGGAGAAATTCGACGGCAGAATTAATTTTGGCTTGTGGCAAGTGCAAGTCAGGAAAATTTTGATTCAATCGGGGTTAGATAAGGCATTGAAAGGCAGACAAATCCTTGATATCAGCACTACTATTAGTGATATTGGCAAAACGGCTAGTACAGACAGATCTAGTATGAGCGATGAAGATTGGGAGGATCTGGATTTGAGAGCGACAAGTTGGATACGATTGTGTTTGGCCAAGAATGTCCTTACGAATGTGCATGGAATATCTGCGGCAAAGGAGCTCTGGGAAAAGCTCGAGGAGTTGTATCAAACAAAGGGCATCTCAAATCGAGTGTACCTGAAGGAGTAGTTTCATACACTGCAGATGAGGGAAGGTATTACAATTTCAGATCATTTAAGTATTCTCAATGGGATCGTCTCTGAACTAGAGGCAATTGGAGTTCATATAGATAATGAGGATCAAGCGTTGAGACTCATCTTGTCTCTTCCACCTTCCTATGAACATATGAAACCTATTTTGATTCTTGGGAAGGAGAAGATAGTTTTTTCTGAAGTTACCGGAAAACTCTTTTAAGAAGAGAAAAGACTGGGTGGTGGAAACTTTTGAAGTCTCTGCTCTGGTGGTAACTGTATATAGGAAAAAGAACTCCATAAAGAAAAATATAGTATACTGGACATGTGGACAATCTAGGCACGTGAAGAAAAATTGTCCGAGAGGTGGAGCAAGTTCAACAAGAGGCTTTGGGTTAGTTAATGGAGAGACTGACAATGTCGCCAACATTGTCTCCATAGATGATGATTTTTCTCTCTAAAAGGAGGCATGTACATTCTCATGACATGTCGCTAATCCCAAAGTTACCATGATAGAGGATGTGTTACTATTAGTGGGTCCACAAATTTGCACACGGGCATTGGTTTGGCATTGATGCAAAGTGTGTGGTGGAATTTATGTCGATGGTTGATGAACTTCTAAGAAAGCCAAACATGGGAGTTGCACACAATAATTTTTTTCAGCAAGGTTATTTTCGACATGTGCGAAAGTGAAAGGCTTGGAATTGGTTTATTCTGAGTGAGTATGCTTTCATGGTGGAGCATCATGCTGTGAAGCATGACAATTCTCTACATTGAGAGTTATGTTATTTTCAGGAGATCTTCATTGAGGTAGAGTGTGGTTGTGGGATCAGCCAAAGTCACCAAGGTGGAGATTGTTGAGTTTGGTTCCTTCGTTTGTCTCATATTGATTGGGGAAAACAATTGGGGCAAGGCTTTTACCTATATAAGGAGGGTGTTACCTAGACATGTCAATGGGCCAGGACGAACCCGGCCACCCTCGGCCCGGCATAACCCGGCCTCATTCAAGGCGGGCCGCGGGCCCTCCCAAGGCCCGCCAAACTCGGGCCAAAAATGGGCCAGGCCAGGCCAGAATTGGCATCCCTAGTGTTACCTCCTTGGTTATGTACACCAATCCAAAGTCAAAGATTTATATGACAAATTTGACTCTAGTTAAATTTCTTTTTTGAGGTAAGAGTTGGAGGATTTGTTTTAGGTATTTCTTTATGGGTGTATTAGTGTATTAGGATATTGGGTGAGAGGAACATTTGTGTGATTGTAAGAATTTTTCACATAGTAGATTTTCTTCTCGATGCCTGTAGTTTTTCTTCGGTTCAGGAGTTTCCACGTAAATTTTCTTGTATTATTATTATTTCTCTATTTTTTGCTATTTTTGTCTATGAAATATCCTTAGGTGTAGGTTTAGGAGGTTTGAATTCCCAAAAATAATTTCAACAAGTAATAACAATGATGCCAAAAAATCAAAGGAAGTGTTTGGAGGAAAAGAGACGCAGTTCAAAGAGAATAGTGCCTGAAGCTTATATTCAAGAAAGGAAAGAAATGGTCCCTGGAATTATGCCTCTAACGCCACCTCCATCAATGCTCAACACGGTTGTCACTTTCCTTTTTGTTCTTATACTCATTTTGGTTCTAAATGGACTTTCTTGAGATTGAACTATCTTCAAGAATAGATCTTTTAGTAGTATGATTATATGGAGAACGTAATCACATGGTTAAATGCTCTATCACATGCACACACCATTTATTTATTTTTATTTTAACTCCTTAATTAGCTTCCTCTTCTATCATATGTGCACACCTTTGTTGATTTTGACAGTCGAGATATAAATATTAGAACATGCTTCTTAACCATTGATAAGATTCCGGTTCAGTTTATTGAATATAAAAAAATTATTGGGAAATTAGAATTGAATTAATCTGTAGTGTGTTTGACCATTGATGAGACATGATTTGTGTGTGTTGATTTATATAAACAACTAACCTTTTGTGGAAGCACTTGATCGATTTGTTGTTTGCTCATATATGTTTCATGGTTGGCTACTAGAGTCATCGCTGGTTCAACCCCCAAACTCAAAGCCTTGATGGTTTTTGCCTAACATGTTTCTTATTATTGCAACTAATGTGATTCTTCATTTTATAATAGGACAAATAACTGTTTCGGTGGCTATCATATGTCGTAAACTGCCAACAACTCCCACTCGGCCACATAAGCTATGAGTTACATCATCCCTCTAAAATTTCATGTGTCATATTGAGAATGGGGCGTGCGACTATTAAAGAACAAATAGTATTATATTAAGTCACCATCTAACTAACATAATACTTTCACATATTCATGATACCCCAAATCATCCAAAATATCACTAATGCATACATTGTCCCTTTATGCTCATAGATATATCATATGATTATACACCAAGTATAATTTCCCTGGCTGATATGGTGATGAAGGAAAGATTCTTCCTTAGACACTTATAATAATCCATCTTATCTTAACTGCTTTCCTAATGTGCTTCGCTAGACTGTATACATCTTAGCCCTTAGAAAAACACATTAAAGTAGCAATGCCAAATCTTGATTTCATATCATAGTTCTAAGTCGAAGGGTTTCATTCGATTAGACACTAAAGTCGGGATCACACAGTGATAGAGAAAGGGATTTAACTGTCACTGTACAAGTAGGTCATTATATAGCACACACAATATGAAATGTGTGTTATAACATTGCACCCATTAAGTTGGGCATGTCACTCTTCTATGCCATACAAATCATGAATCTAGCTTTACTTAAAAACTAATCCAAGCCACTCGATTAACATACCTAATGCTAATCTTGACACTCGAGATTTAGCTTTAAGGCTTCAATATGAAATCTGAATCTTTCACATTCGACTTATCAGAGTCTCATCTTAGACTTACTAAGGCGACTATTTAAATAAAACAATTTATCATACATACTACATAAGTATGAAGATAACACAATATTACATACGCTCAATATTAATATTGTGAAGTCTTATCCTACCCGTTAGGGTGATTACCTGTATGACAAGGTCAATCAGAAGCCTGGTGACCTTAAAATGTGCCTTATCATGTAATTACGTACCAATGACCATTTGAGAAATAAACTTTTATTAAACAAAAGCTCTTTACAATTTAAAACACGTCCATTATACAACAAGATACAACTCAATAAAAAACTAAACCCTATGTAAACCTACACTCATCACATGAGCCTTGAACGCATCTCGAGGAAAAGGTTTAGTTAAGGGGTTAGCTACTATCTTGTTAGTAGGTATATACTTTATGGCAGCCTCTTTATTTTTTATGGTGTCTCTTACAAAATGATAACGCCTTTTGATATGCTTGGATTTTCTATGAAACTTTGGATCCTTAGTAAACTGTATGGTAGCAGTGTTGTCATATAACATTTCAACAAGATCATTAACTCTAGGAGTAAGATTAAGATCCTTAAGAAAACTTCTCAACCATATTGCCTCCTGAGCGGCAAGACAATAAGCAACATATTCTGCTTCCATTGTTGATAATGTTATGCAGTCTTGCTTCTTGCTGAGCCAAGATATGGCTCTGCCTACCAAAGTGAATATATATCCTGAGGTTGACCTAGACTCATCCTGGTCACCACCCCAATCGGTATCCGAATATCCCCTTAACCTTAAATCCCTGCCTTGATAGCAAAGAACCAAGTCTGAAGTAACACGAAGATAACGAAAAATCCTTTTGACTGTTGGTCAATGATCAGGTCCTAGGTTGCTTTGGTAACGACTTACCAAACTAACTGCAAAGCAAATGTCAGGTCGTGTACACAACATAGCATACATTAAGCTTCCTACGGCACTAACATAGGGAACATTGCTCATTATTTCTTTTTCCTTATCTATTTTAGGGCATTGATCAAGACTCAAGGTAAGACCCTTTTCAAATGGAGTATCAACGGGTTTGGAATAATGCATTCGAAAGCGTTCCAAGATTTTATTAATATATGCTTCTTGACTTAAACCAAGAAGCTTCTTGGGATGATTTCTAGTTATTTCCACACCTAAGATATACCTAATTTCACCCATGTCCTTCATACCAAAGATAGAGGACAACCATTCTTTAGTGGTTTTGAGCATCTCCATATTGTTGCCGACTAGTAATATGTCATCAACATACAAAGTGAGAAACATAATTCCATTTGTCGTTCTCTTGACATACACACAATGGTCTTCTGAAACCATGGCTAAGCCAAAAGAAGTGATGGCTTCATGGAATCTGAAATACCACGATCTGGAAGACTGTTTAAGACCATATATGGATTTTTTAAAACGACACACTTTGTCTTCTTGACCTTTTGATACAAAACTAATAGGTTGATTCATATAAATCTCTTCCTCAAGGTTACCAATGAGGAAAGCAGTCTTTACATCTATTTGAAATAACCCTTAAGTCCAAATGGGCAACCAGAGCCAGAAGTAAGCGAATAAAGACAAATCTCACTACAGGAGAAAATGTCTCTTCATAGTCTATACCCTTTATTTGGATATAGCCTTTCGCTACTAGATGGGCATTAAACTTGTCAATCGTTCTATCTGCCCAATGTTTTATCTTGAAAACCCACTTGTTTCCAATTGAATTTCGTTGGGGCGGAAGATCAACTAGTTCCTAAACCTGATTTTTTGTCATTGAGTCCATTTCATCCCTCATGGCATCCATCCACTCTTTATGGTTAGGTGAATCAACAGCTGCTTGAAAAGAGGTTGGTTCTTCTATTTCCAAAGGAGTAGAAAGGAATATTTCCTCTTCAATTTGAAAATATCATCAAGGAATTCTTCCACGCTTACTTTTTTGGAGTCTAGGACCTACATTTGTCTGCCCTGATTCAGAATCTCTCCCTCTATCTCTTGGAGATGTGGGGTCCTAATCATGTTAAGAACCACTCCCACTATCCCCTTGAGATGTGGAATTGTGAACATATAGCCTATCCATAGGTTCTGGGTTTAGAGATTGAAGACGAACCTCATTCTCATTTTGATTCTCTGGGGCAGAAAAAATCTTGGTGACTTGGACTTGGCGAGTAACTAAATTCTCCCCCTCACCGAGATTAACTTTCTGTAACTCATACAACTATAGGCCCTTTTTGATTTCATCTATGCTTGGGAACTCATCCTCAAGAAACTCCACATTGTGGGAATCAACTTCCGTCATGCCACCATTCGGGTGCTCACCAAACATAACATACCCTTTAGAATGTTCGGGGTATCTTATAAACACCATTTTGTGGCTCTTGGACTAAGTTTCCCGTGTTTATGAGTCGGGTTGTATACATAACCAGCCGAATCCTATGGGTGCAAATGATCTAAAAAGGGCTTTTTACCATTCTATAACTCATATAGAGTGGCGGGTACACTTTTTACGTGGCACACGGTTAACAATATAAGTTGTCTTGAGCAACGCATCTCGCCAAAAACTAATTGGAAGACTAGCGTGTACCATCATTGACCTTACCATATCAAGCAATGTTCGATTCCTACGCTCCACAACACTGTTTTGTTGTGGAGTTCAAGGAATCGTTAGTTGTCTTATTATACCTTTTTTCTCACTAAATTCTTTGAGATATTCTCGACCACGATCGGCCCGAAGAGCTTTAACTCTTCTTTCCAATTGTGTCTCAACTTTAATCACAAAACGTTTGAACACATCAAGCACTTCATAACGATGAGCTAAAAGGTACACATATCCATAGCGAGAATCCTCATCTATTAAAGTGAGAAAATAGATAGCCCCATGGCATGCCTTAACATTCATAGGTCTACAAATATCATAGTGAATAAGCTCTAGAGGTCTAGACACCCTTGAAGCCTTACCAAAAGGTTTCGCAGTTGCCTTACCAGGTAAACATGACTCACATCTAGGTAACTTAACCCTAGTGAGTAAGTGTAAAAGAAATTCTTTAGCTAGCCTACTCAATCTATCTTGGCCAATGTGACCAAGTCTAGCATACCATTTAACGGATTCAGAATTAGGATCAAATTATGAAATATACAAAAAAGACGAACTATAATAACATGCATCCAAATCAAGAATTAGAAAATCATTTTTCAATGTAGCATGGATAAAAATATTGCCATTATACATAATATCCAATCTATAATGACTAGAACTAAAAACAAATCCTGATTTCATTATACAAGGAAACGTCACACCCTGGGTGCATAGAGAGCATCATGGAGAAGCAAAGTATTTCCTCCACATAACTTGAGCTTATATGTCCATATTCCTAGGACATCTTCTTCACTTCCATTTCCTAACACGACAATTTATAAACCCACTAGATACCGATGAAAGTCCACATAGCTAGCTCAATCCTGAACTATGTGCTTGCTTACTCCTGTATCTACAATCTAGTTAGGAAGAGAATTAGCAACTAATGCGTGAGAACAAACACATAACTTAGGAGTAATGGATAAGAAAGGTACCTTCTTAGGTTCAGGACAATCCCGAGCAAAATGACCTTTCTTTCCACAATTATAGCACTTTACACGTGCCATGTTTTTCTCTCCTTTGCCCTTAGCCTTTTGCTTGTTGGCAATATGACCTTTTGGTCATTCCTTTGAGGAGGCCAAGAACCTTCTCTCTTACATCGATTGACATTGTTGCCTTTAGGTCCTTTCCCTTTAGCAATAAGAGCCATATTGGAGGAGTAAGCAATCCTCCTCCATTTTGAGGTGCCTAGTTGATAACTTGCATTTTGTGCATGTTAATTATGTGTGTTTTATGTTCTTTTGATATGCTTATGTGATGTTTTGCTTGTGTTTCTATAGTAATTCGCGTTTTTGTATGTTCTAGGTGATGAAATACCAAAGTGATATGATCTGGAGTGAATTCGGCTAATCTGGAACTGGACAGGATTTCAACATGACCATGTTGAAGGTGCCGCGACGCTGGCAGATTGTTACCTGCGAATCTCGAATTAATTACCTTAGGATTTAGGCCCGAATGACACAACCCCTTATGATGAACGAAGTCAAGTTATTTTGTAGCCCATTGGAGCCTTATTTTCATGTTTTATTAGGGCCCACTTTGTTTATTGTAAAGAGAAAAACCTAGCTTATTAATGGTCCCACTTTAGGAAATTAGAAAACGATTTTCACGATCGGCTTGAGAGAGGGGAACGACGGCAGCAGCTCTTGGTGGGGAAAAAGACAGAACAACTATTCTCTACAATATATTGTCTTTTACTATAGTTATGTGTGGCTAACTTTTCATTTAGACAAGGTATCTAACGTTCGATTAATGTAATTCATGAGACTCCCTTGATTTAATTGCTTTTGTTTATCTCTTATGTTTGTTTGATCTCCGCGCTTTAATCAATTTATTATTGCCGTGTTTTTTTATTAATGAGGCCTATTAATTGATTGACTTGGTGATAAATTGCCGAATAGATTAGTGAATCTGTGATTTCTATCTATCGAAGTGGCGAATTAATTTCAATCAAGAAATTAGTGAGATTAAATAATTTAGTCTAAATAGATTGCAGCTTTTCCAATTCTGTTGGCTAAGACAAAGGTCCATTAGAGTCTACTGCTGCCATAGATAATATTCTGCGAAGCTTTACTCGGAAATAGTCTAATTGGTTAGGGTAATAATCTGCGGAGCTTTACTCGGAGTTATCGAATAACTACGAATGGATTGGTCGATATGTGATATTCACTATCTGCTATAACTTTGTCCATAAGAATGAACTGAATTTATATTTTTGAGTCTATGATCGGATTACAATATCGAACGGAAGAGTACCTTGGCTAGGCCTTTCTTTATATTGTTGCCAATCTTTATTTTAATTTCCTTCTGTGTGATTTCGTGTCCTAAAATTAATCATTCCTAAATCAATTCTTTTTATTTTTATTATTTCCGCACAAATAAACAATTGCTACACTAGTCTCTGCTGTTCGACACTATTCATCACTTTGCTCGTTTAAGTGTTCTAGGGTAGGAATTTATTTTTGCTAGTTTGACATGCCATCACTAGTGATCTTTGAAAGGATTTTGACATTCTCATTATATGTTGAAAAAAGTTTCACATTTTTCTAGTGCTCAGAATGATTTGGAAGAGCTCGAATCACATTCAGGACTTGTTCCTCTTCAGAGATAGCCTGACCAGCTATCTTAAGATCATAAACCATAGCACTTATGGTTCGTAAATATTCAGCCATAGTACGAGTCGTATTAATCTCGTATTTCATCCACTTGAGGTGCAAAGCACAAAGCCTTGTAGCAGATGTTTGACCAAAAGCGATCTTAAGTTTGTCCCACATGTCCTTAGCAGTGGCACTATCCTCAAATTCTCCAATTAGATCATCATGCATGAAATACAACATAGTATAACATGTCTTACGATCCTTTTTGGACCAATTTTCATAAGCCTTTAAGGATGC
>JAOTJB010317852.1:0-14856 GCA_027123815.1 Erythroxylum minutifolium | reverse complement strand
ACCTTTAAATTTTATCTAATATGTAATTATTATGAGTAATAAAAATATAACTACGTTGATATTAACAGCCAAAATTATTTTATTTTTTTTAATAAATATTTAATATTTTCAAATTTTTTAAATATATTAATTATTTAAAAAATTTATTTAAAATTTATATCTTTTGAAGATATTTTAAATTTAATTATATTTATTAATGATTATTAAATGAATTTTTATTTAATTTAGTTATTAATAATATTAGTAATAACTAAATAGAAATCAGATTAAAAAACAAAAATAGATTACAAAATTACTTTTTATGCTTTTTTAAAATTAGAAGGCAAAACTAAAAATTTAAATAAACAATTCTTTTTAAATTTAAAAACATTGACAAAAATATAAAATTATAAATGAAAACTATCAAATCTAGACAAAAAATACAAACAAGCTGAAAGCTCTACAAAAGACATGTTGTTCACAACATCGTTAAGAGAGATGAAGGAACCCCCTCATTTGTTGTCTCACCCAAATCTTAAAGATCACCAACAAACCTTCTCTTGATTTGCACAATAACACTTTTTGATTATCCCCTCCCACTTTCTCTCTTTCATAAAAACAAAATAAAGTTATGGCTAGGAATGACAAAATATGCCCAGCCCGGCCCAACCTGTGATCAATAGCCTAAGCTCGATCAAACTGGGTCATGGGTCGGGTAAGTAAGGCCCGAGCAACCTTAGTCTGGGTCAAGGGCTCGGACTAATAAGTTTGGACCAAGAATTGGCTCCAGCCCAATTAATGGCCCGACAAAGCTCTAACAACAAAACGACAATAATCAAAACAAAACTTATAAGAAGCAAAACGACTCATTTTGCCTCAAGCATAACAGTTGCAACTTACCAAAATGGAAGCAAAACGCGACAGTTTAATAGTTACAACATACAACTTAAAAATTAGACCTCGTTTCGCTTTGATTAACTTCTAGAATTGTTTGCAGCCTCCCACTCTCATTCTTATGTTCTTCTATAATTTTGACAAGCTTAGACATTGCCTTATGATTGTGTGGAAAGGCATTTAGCTTCAGTATACTTATGACTAAGCTCAATTTTTCACATTACAATGGTATCGAAAACTATATATGTTAATATCAAAACTACCAAAAGATCTTTCATAAATACAAAAATGGTTGGTTTGTAAGTTTTGAGGATTATAATGCATCGTATATTTAAATGATATGGTGAATAGAAATGGTGTTCTCAATTTCATGTACAAACAGTAAATACACTCATAATTTAAAAGGTAAAAACGATATTAAGACTTTATAGAAGGTGAAAGGTTTAGTTTTTTCCTCAATATTTTGTCAAATAACTAAGTTAGCTTATATCGTTATGTTTTGTACAAATTTCATTCCCTAACATTTAGAAAATAAAACAATTTGTCCGAAAAAGAATAAATATGTCAATTTTTTGTTAATTGGATATGAGTTGGGTTTGATAGGCCATGAAACGAACCAAGTCTTAAAACATTGTTGATCACAATGCACGGTTGTTAAAAGGCCTTTGTTTTTGTACGATTGGCTAGTGTGTATGTAAGAATGAGATTTGGATGTTGTGAATAGAAATATGAATAGTTAGTTCGTTTTGCTTTTTCTTGTGTTCAAAAGTGTTTGAAGATTTTGTTGGTTTCATAAAGTAGGATGATTAATGGTTAATAACATGTCTTTTCCTTAATATGATCTACAAACATATACTTTCTTAATTCTTATTAATATTTTGTTTCAACTTAAACCGTTATTGTTCTTTAAGAAGAGCAGTGTAGCTAAACTATCAAAGTGAATATTTAATTGCTCTTTGATATTGTTTATGACCCCCATATTTGTGATAAAGAATATATCACCTTTATATTAAAATGCAACTATTTTAATCTAGTACAAATCCATACGTACATTGACTACTAAATACATAAGCATATTATATTTCGTCATTGCTTCTTATTTTGACATGATTTATATTTCCATTAAACATGTGTTATTGAAATGGCTTCAATACTTCTCTACATCAATACCTCCATTATTCAATAATGATATGCTCTATTGCTCATTTTGATTGTTTCTAACCTTAAACAATTATATGTTGCTTATTTCTAAACTTAAGCATTTATATGTTGATTATTTCTAACCCCAAGAATTTATATGTTGATTGTTTAAGATGGATGAACATATTCCTTCAGTAGAGAGATGTAATCCAATACTAGAGATAAAAGTGAAAACTTCTATTCCTGTACTAAGTGGGGATAGAAGTTCAACTAAAACTCAATATAAAAGTGAAGATTGTAATCACTTTAATAAGACTAGATTGATGGACGGGAATGAAAAAGCAGTGTAAATATTGTCAGAAGTTGTATTCTGGTAGTTTGAAAAGTGGAACATTTCATTTAAAGAGCATATGAATTTATGTAGTAGAAGGAAGATGATATTAGGAGGTTAAACATTTTTTAGCCCTAACCTTATGAAAGGGAATAATGAATTAATCGCAGCAATTTATGACAGCAACAGATCAAGGTTTTTAATGGCTACTATGGTTATTAGAGATGAACAATCGCTGTCTATAGTTGAAAGTAAAAGATTCAGGATGTTTTGTAATTCACTGCAATCGACTTTCAAGGTTCCAAGTCAGAATATAGTGAAGAAGGATATTTTGAAAATTTACGAGATAAGAAGAGAGAGACATTAAGATCATTGTCGAGTACTGAAGGACGAATTGGCATAATAATGGACATGCGGATAGTCGATAATCAAAATAAGGGTTATATAGTAATGAAGGCACATTATGTTGACAACGATTGGATGTTATGCAAAAAAATTTTGAGGTAATTTATATTCTTTAATATTATTATCATTTACTTTTTCATTATGATATGAATTTATGATTGATGTTGGTAATATTTGTACATGACAGGTTCATTTATGTGCCAGCACCATATACAAGTAAAAGATTGGCAACTATGTTGAGAGACTTTTTGATGGATTTTAACATCGGCAATAAAGTATCCACTATTACAGTCAACAATTGTAGCACGAATGATGCTATGATTGAGAATTTAAAGAGTAAGATGCGAGTTGGGAGCTAATTGGTTGGTGGTAGGTTACTTTATATGTATTGTTTTGCCTATATTCTTAACTTAATTGTGAAGGATGGGTTAGAGATGATAAAGGAAGTGATATATTATATTCAGAATAGTGTTCTATATTGGAGTGCAACTCTTAAAAGAGTTGAGAAATTTAAAGATGCAACATAAATTCTATGCATTCTAAGTACAACAATCCTATATGCTGATAATCAAAAGAAGGGTAATATAGCAATGAAGGCACATTATGTTGATAATGATTGGATGTTATGCAATAATTTTTGAGGTAATTTATATTCTTTAATATTATTATCATTTACTTTTTCATTATGTTATGAATTTATGATTGATGTTGGTAATATTTGTACATGATAGGTTCATTTATATGCCAGCACCATATACAAGTAAAAGATTGGCAACCATGTTGAGAGGCTTTTTGATGGATTTTAACATCAGCAATAAAGTATCCACTATCACAGTCGATAATTGTAGCACGAATGATGATATGATTGAGAATTTAAAGAGTAAGATGCGAGTTGGGAGCTAATTGATTGGTGGTAGGTTACTTTATATGTATTGTTTTGCCCATATTCTTAACTTAATTGTGAAGGATGGGTTAGAGATGATAAAGGAAGTGATATATTGTATTCGAAATAGTATTCTATATTGGAGTGCAACTCTTAAAAGAGTTGAGAAATTTAAAGCTGCAACATAAATTCTATGCATTCTAAGCACAACAATCCTATATGCTGAGGTGTTTATCAAACTAAGGGAGAGGAACAAAAGATCAATGGAACTTGGTTAGAGAACTTTGTATAAAGTTGGAGTTATTCTATAATGTGACTGAATTGTTATCGGGAACAAAATATCCAACTTAACACAGTTGCTTTAGTATTATGTATGACTTAAGGCATGATTTATCACTGTGGATGTTTGACTACAATGAGATTATTCGGAATGCGGTGGAGCAGATGGTGGAGAAGTTAATTTTTTATTGGTCTATAGTTGGAGATATTGTTGCATTGTTATATATGTTGGACCTGAGATACAAAATGAATGGAGTTGAATATATTTATGATGCATTGTACATGATCGAGCTCAAGACCATGTAGATATCATTAAACAATTATGGTATGAATTGTTTAATGATTATCAACTTAGAATAGAAAAATTTATAATCAGGATCTTAGTAGTCCAGGTAGTTCAACTCCGGGTTTAGTTTTAGGTTCAACCTCGTCTTCTAACCAGAGATTGACATATTCTCTTTCAAATTTTTTGAAAGAAGAAAAGGCTAGGACTTTTTATAATATGATGGAGTTAGATAAAATTTTGTCGAAGATTGTGTGTTCGAAACTAAAGGTGAGTAGCTCGATATCTTGTTATGGTGGAAGAAGTGTGGAAATACTTTTGCGATCATGCACGTCATTGCACAAGACTTATTAGTTATTCCATCATCCATCATTGCTTCGAAGTCTGCTTTTAGTACTAGTGGTCGAATTATTACTCCTCATTGTGCTTGACTTCATCCTTGTACTGTAAAAGCCCTTATATGTGCCCAAAGTTGGTTAAATAATAAAGATATTGATGATAAATTCTTTTCTTTTTGATATATCAATTTTATCTATTTTCTATTATCTTACCTATTATTATGTTTTTAATTTTCCGTTAATACAACCACAGGTATTAATGCAGAGATGACTAGTCAAATCAGTCGATCAACTGCATGTTATTTTGATCAAATCAACTGCATGTTATTTTAATCAAATGTAAGAAGATGAAGGTATATTTAATTATTTATTAAATATTACCATGTCCTAAATATTTCTTTAATTTTAATATTACATCATCAAATATAATATTTATACATATAAATGATTTTATCCAAACTATAGACGATCCTAGCAACAACAATTAGCTACTCTCTCAATTTCCAATCTCTTATAAAATGATTTGGATAATCTTCGTGTATAGTAAAAATTACTATAGTTAACAAATTTGCTGTTATCATTTTCTCTCTTTTAATAATTAATAAATTATTTAAGTAAAATTAAAATTTGTAATTAATTGAATTGAAATACCTAACTATAATTAACTTAAATGAATTTTCCCACAAATTCGTACTCAATTGACTTGAAATTCCTAATTAATTATATATTTATATAATCATATGTTTCAATGGAAGGTTACTATTAAATTCAAAGTAATTAATTCAACTTAAGCACTTTTAAATTTGTATTTTTTGAATATATTAGTGTCAATGTAACTTTAATTAATTAAATGTTTTCTAAAGTATCCAAGCCATCTGTTCTAATTTGTATTTTTTGAATATATTAGGTTCAATGTAACTTTAATTAATTAAATGTTTTCTAAAGTATCCAAGCCGTCTGTTCTAATTTTTCTATCATTTCATAAGATTTCCAAATGTTAAGATTCAAAGAGTTTAACACAAGGTTCCATCATGTGGTTCAAATATGTTGAATCCCTTAAGTTATCTAATAATTTGGTCTAATTTATTAATTATTACACATATTAAAGAATTTATATATTATTTAAAATAAACATTGTAGCTTTTCATTGAAAAAAAATATGAGATATCATCATAGTTTACATTTATTGATTATTTATAACTATTATTAAAGAAAGACATGTTATTAACAATGGGGGGTTTATATATTGGTATTCTTTTATTAATTATAAGAGTTTTGGAATATGCAGTATGAAAAATTTTAATAATTATTTGATTTAAATATGTCATTTAAATTCAAATTTTTTGTAGATTAATAGTTTTTTAATTATTAAATGCATTAACATTTTTATTTGATATATAATAAAAATACTAATTATAATTTTTTATCAAAATAACATATATATTTAATACTTTTTTAGTAATAATGAGATAATTTATATATTTATGTTATTTTATTAGTTATAGCGCTTGGAATCATGTGTAATGTATTAGAACGTGACACATAGCAGCCAAACTGAAGACTTTGTTCGCGCTCGCTCAAAGTAAGTTTAGACCGTGAAAGTTAAAAATTTTGATGTAGTAACTTTTGCCTTTTATCATATACCACATTTATCAATCATTTGATCAAAAATCACTACTAGTTATCTATTAATTTCATAAATTAAAATTAATATATATATTAAAAGAATTTAACTTGAGTTTGTGTTTATAAGAAATCATCATGATTATTTTAATATTTACTTTTTTATATTTGTAACTAATTACGGATATAACATTTAGTAAAGAACTTATAATTTTTTAACATCATTATAAAATAAGTTGTTAAAATAATTGTAAAATAAAATTTTCATTACGTTAAAATTAAAAAAAGCTAAATTAAATTAAAAATTAAAAAAATTGGAATGGGCCAGGTTTCAGAGGCCCCCTCGTGGCCCAATAGAGCCATGGTACAGACCAGGTTATCGAGCACCACCCGGGCCTACTTTCCCTTGGCCAGGCCCGTTTCCATTCCTAGTTGTGACTTCTGGATTTATTCTTGCAACGTTGCTGGGAAAGAGACATATGGCTACCTCGTGAAGACCAATAGAGTTGTGTAGTCGGAAGAATGTCGAAGATCCTCGTCAGAGGTATAGTTTACAACTTTATTCTCGTTTTAATTTTCTGTCAATTTTGGGATTCCTAGATTAGGTAATGGAATGGTGAAAGAGGATACTATAGTTACTCTACATGGTCCGTTTTTGATAACTTATGAATTTTAAAATTACCAGCCTTAGTTATTTGTTGCTATAAGAAACAAGATCTTTTCATGAAATGTATAAATATTTAGAAAATAAGAATCGTTACTCATCCTAGTTTTAATGTTGCATTCATTTAGGAGTAAATAATGTTTTACTCTGGTTTCACTTGTTACCCTGTTTGAGATCATTACACTTGTAACTTCTGATACATTGCTGCTACGAGAAAAAAAAAACAAGCTGTTGGTCTCAGGCCAACTATGGGTATATAAATGGAAAGCAAATTATATGACTAGCATAAGTTTTCGATTAAGGTTTGTCAATGATGGTTGGCTGATTTTTTCACAAAAGGTTTAAAGTGAATCGTTCAAAATTTTGGATACAATTGAGAGAGCCGATTTTGCCAGATAATCTCATATGGTATTTAATTTTAACAGTTTGCGATTGCAAGTGGCATATAACCTGTCCAATGCTAGAACTAGGAGCTTCTAAGTGTCCATATCCTGCGCGTGCCATCAAAATACTCACATTAGACATACTAAGTGATGTGAAAAGTAAGAAAAAAGAATGAAATTTGGCCCAGTCGACAATCTTGTCCAGGATTGTGCACTTGACTAGACTCATTCCATGCCACACATTATAGGAGAAACTTTTGACTTGCCATCAAAGACTAAAGGGGACTGGAGAATAGGGACTTACGGAGGGATTAACAAGGCTACACATTTTAAGAGAAACTTTGACTTGCAAGTTTTTTATCTGGTGTGTAACTTTAAGGGATGAGATCTTGTGTACAATATTTTAGAGAATAGGAAACAAGCTCACCACCATATTAAAGTTAAGGATGAGATTTTTTGTGCCATTTACCCCGTTCTTACTCTATGCCATTTGACAAAGAATTGATGCATCTTCATAAAATAAGAGAGCACTTAAGGCTTAATTTAAAAATGCGGACCATCTGAATAACTTTTCAAATATATCTAATTGACGATTTCAAATTAGATCTCATCCTTTATCTCTATATAGATATTAATTTCATATGATTATTTGGCAACTTTTGAAACATGAGTGATTTTGTAGTTTGTATTATTTTGGCATATTCTAGAACTTATTCTATGATGCTTTAATCTTGCGTTTCTTCTATTTTTGCTAGATGATGGAACTAGAGTTAGAAGATTTTGCTTGACACAGTGACATATATTCATGAAGAAATGTTGTTTCTTCATATTAGATACATAGATTATCTTCCTCTAAATGTCTATATGTAAATTCCAATATATGTCTATATGAGAATATGTGAACCTTCCTGCATGGATATAAGTATGCATGCCAATTTATGATATGGTTATAGTGTTGATAATGGACCGGGTTAGGCCTAGTGTTGATAATGGACCAGTTCAGGCCTAAGGCTACACCAGCTTGGCTTAAGCCTATTATAGGCTGTTTGAGTCTGTTTTGAAGCCCAGTCAAGCCTAGCTCGTATCATTTAAGCTTGAACTTGATTTGAAGCTTGAAATGCCCACCTCCTAATCTAACTTGAGTCGGCCCATCAAAGCTTCAATGCCTTTGATTGATGCTTATCCCTAGTCTAACTTCTCCTTCATTACTAAAGATCCAGAATCCTCACCCAAAACTTGGCAATCTCGATTCGATGCCACATAATCTGCGTAACTAAAGTTATGTTTGATTGGGTCGATATTAATGGTGTTAAGATATATGCTATAATATTTTATTATTTAATTTTGGACATTATTTAAAATTAGATTAAGCTGGACATACTTGGAATTTTGTATTCTATATTATGTAGGACTCTTTCAAGATAAGGTTGCTTAGGTTTAAAATTCTAATCAAGATAGGATTTAATTGATAGACTATTTTGGTGATAATGACTATCTTCAGTAGTAGATTTTATGGGATTAATGTTATCTTTTAGCAGCTGCGGTCTTCAAAAGACAAGTCAATTCTTAGACAATTGCTGTATCATTTTTGTGAAGTGAAAAAACGTGTAATTAATTCATCAATTTGTAGCTGCATTTTCTTTGTTTTTGGGTGAGCAATTACATGCTCTATTGAACCATTCTTGGCAACTGCGTTTCTACATATGTGGGTATATAATTGGACTGCTACTTAATTATTTTTGAGATGGAAAACATGCAGTGATTTTATCAATTGTGCATCTATGTTTTTGGCATATTTTAATGATGAAACATATGACTTCTTTGGTGATTTGGTTAATCTTTTGTGGCTGTGTTCTACACACATAAGCTGTGATTTTTCGACAGTTGCTTTGTAGTTCTTTGAGAGGAAAAATGTGCAGATTTTTGGTGGTATGTGCAGTTGTGTTTGTATGACGTTTTGGTGATAAAACATTTGTTCGTTTGATGAGTTTTATGGATACTATGCGTGGGATGTTTCAGCGACAATATCGAAGCTTCACAGCAAATTTCTAAGTGGATAACTTCCTATTCTTTCGTTAAAGAAGTTAGATTTTAGGGAAGTTGTTTTACTTATCTCAATTGTCTTTGGTTATGTTCTTTATTATGTCAACCACTTGAGTTGTTTGTTTTCATTCTTTATTATCAAATGATGTTGAGAAAATCCTCTATTGAGGTTAGCACGAGATGGTCGTGTTATTGAAAGTAATTTTCTTTCACGATTTGTGAGGATGAGAGATAGTGTAAAGGATTAGGTGAGTCGACTTTGTAATGCCTTGAGTAAAACTATTGTTGTTCTTTGGTGAAAGTGATTAAGCTAGGTGAGGGCCCCATAAAAGTAGGCAAGGTATGCTGAACTGTGTTACCAAATCTCGAGTGTTGATTTATTTATTTCTTATTTAATTTTTTTGTTTTCATATTTGTCAGTAAGCTTAGAGCTACTGCTACTGATTCATAATTTGTGTGAAATTATATCCGTAGGGATTTTCAATTAGTATCAAAGCAGGTTACTGAATCAGAACTTGATACAAGAAGTTGATGCAGATCCATGTTTCGCAATTATGGCTATAAGAGAAGGGCCATCAATCATTAGGCCTCCATTACTAGATGGTTCGAATTAGCCTACTTGGAAATCAAGAATGAAAGTATTCATTGAATCACAAGACACTATAGCAGGGACTTTGGTGTTGAATGGTTGGACATATCCAATGACAATTGATGAAAAGAATGAAGCAGTACCTAAAGATCCATCTGAATTGGCAATTCTCATGCATTGAATGCAATCTTCAATGTTGTCGATGAAGGATGCTTTAGTATGATTTCTGCATGTGAATCGATGAAAGAAGCATGAGACACTTTGCAAACTATACATGAGGGATTGAAATTTGTGATAGCCTCGAAAATTCAAATGTTGACTGTGAGATTTAAAGAGTTGAAGATGGATGAGAGTGAAATTATTGGAGACTTTTATGGGAGACTGCGTGATATAGAAAACCAAACACATCAACTTGGGAAGAAGTATTTCAATCTGAAACTTGTTAAGAAGACATTAAGATCATTGCATCTGAGATTCTTACCAAAAATTGCAGCCATAGAAGAAGCCTATGATATCAATGAACCATTTTTTGATAAGGTAATTAGGATTCTTACCAACTTTGAGATGAATTTGTTGAGTGACAAATAAGAGAAGAACAAAGGATTGGCATTGCAAGCCAAGGTTAGAAAAGTTGTAAATGACTTCGGAGATGAATCTGATGAAAATGAGGATATGAAGTTATTGACAAGAAATTTCAACAAGTGGTTAAAGAAGTTGAACAAAGATAAACTCGAGTTTTGGTAGAATGGTGGGAGCTCACCAAATAGTGACTTCAAACAACAAGCTAAAATTCAAAATGATGAAAGAAAAGTGAAGAAAATTAAATATCATGAACGTCAAGGTTTCGGACATGTGCAAACGGAATGTGCTAAAACTTTGAAGAAGAGAAAATAGAAGTCTTATACGAGTACTTAAAGTGAGAATGAACCTAGAAGTGAGTATGATAGTGAAGAGGAATTTGTGAGCAATAATGTTGTGTTAGTTGCTTTATATATTAGAAGTCCAGTTTCTTACTTAACAACAACCAAGAAGTAAGAAACAGATGATAAAACCATGGGTAAATCAGTTCAAATTTTCCAAAAAATACAAATGAATCAGTCCAAAGTTTAATTTTAGATTATGACAATGATGAAAGTGACTCAGAAGACAAAAGTGAGGATATTTACAAAGTTTATGAGTTAATGTATACAAAGTGCGTCAAACATGTAAGAAAAATGAAAAGCTAAAGAAGGAAAACTCTACCATGAAGAACATCATTCAAGACTTTGAGAAGAAGTTATTATCTACAATAGATGAGCTTAATGAAACAAAGTTGAAGATGCTCAGTATAAAAAAAGGGATAAGAATGTTAAAAAGAGGTGTCGAAAAGTTAGAAAAGTTGCTAAAAATTGGTAAGATTAAAGGAGACCTTCAAGACATTGGCTATAAAGGTGAATGTTCTAAGTTGAATGATGAGAAAATTAGTGTGACCAGATCTTCCAAGGAGAAACTTCAAGGAAGAAATGAAAATTTATACTTACTTGTCACTTTTGTGGGGTTAATGGACACATAAGGCTGAATTGTTACAAGCTGCTACAAATGATATTTCAAATGGGTCAAAAATGAAAATCTAAACATTCTTCATTAAATTTTTAGTAGTAGCCCATGTTACCAAAACACACTTGGGTTAGAAAAAATCAACCTCACATATCAGAACAGAAACGTAAGGGAGTTATTACTAGAAATTGTCTAGATCTATAGTTAGTTGTTCCTAGAAAAGAATCCAACCAGACATCTAATGACAGAGATGATGTGCGAGGAATAAGGCAAGGTTTGAATTCCTTCGAGGAACATAGGGATTGTGTGCTTTACATTTTTTAAGCATATTTTGATTTTGTTTATTAAAAAAAGAGAGCAAAAAAAAAAGAGAGCTCAAAGGAATTAATGTTTAGACTTTTTGAGTTTTTGATTTATGAGTTTTCTAAAAGTTTAGGTGATTGGTGTGTGTTTGGTTTTTCCTTACTTATTCAATACTTTATTTGATGTGAAAATGAGGCTCTACTTGATGATTTGAAAGTTTTGCTTCTAGATTTTGATTTATGAAGTTATGTTGAGAAAATGTTGATGCTTGGTTAGAGACCTGTTAGAAGATTTGGATTGGTTGGAGACCTGTATAGAGATTTGGATTTCCTATGATTAGGGTTTTTTAAGCTTTATCTTGGTTTCTTTCTATATTGTGAGTTGTTCGAGTTTGGGCAATATGCTTTCATATGATTTATGTAAGGTAGAGATTGATTAAGTTTGATTTTGATTAGTTTAATGCATTTTTGGGGTTTCTGAATTTAATTAATCGTATGTGAATGACTTTGATGTGAGTAATGATATGTTGGATAATGTTTTGACTAGTGGTAAATTGTCATCTTGACCTTTTGCTGCTACATGCTTATGATTTTTCTGCTGCACCTACTACTGATTTTTATAGCTCTTTATTCACTAAGATTGATCATATTGAAAGCATTCATCATTTTGGCATTATTTTGTCTCAAAAGGAAGATATACGACTTTTTATGACTGTTTAATTCAGGAAAAATTTTCAAGGTATATGTGCGACTATCAGCCTTATTTTTTGACATCTTTTTAACCCAAAGGGAGAATGGTTGATGTAGTGGCTATGGCTGTTGTGTTTACTTGGAGAAATTGGATGAATTGTTTGAATCATTGTGACTATTTTTGTTAAATTTGGATATTTAGATGTGTGTGTATTTGGATATTTGCTTATATGACCTTGGTGGAAGTTCTTTGGATCTTGATGTTCGATTAAGGGCAAATTCTCATGTGTTTTGTGGACTCGATGGTATGCATCCAATTATCTTCTTAAGGGGGAGTTTCAATATGTGACAAATAATGCCAAAAAGGGGGAGATTGTTAAGATATATGCTATGATATCTTATTATTTAATTTTGGGCAGTATTTGAAATTGGACTTAGTTGGACATACTTGAAATTTTGTATTTTATCTTATGTGGGACTCTTTCAATTAAGTTGATTATGTTTAAAATTCGAATCAAGATAGGATTTAACTGATAACCTATTTTAGTGATAATTACTATCTTCAGTAGCAGATTTTATGGGATTAATGTTATCTTTTGGCAGCTACAAATTTCAAAAGGAGAGTGAATTCTTGGTTAGCTACTTTATCATTTTTGTGAAATGAAAAACATGTAGTTAATTCTTCAATTTTATAGTCGTGTTTTCTTTGTTTTTGGGTGAGTAATTACATGCTTTGTTGATCTATTCTTGGCAACTGCATTTCTGTATATGTAGGTATATAATTAGATTGTTGCTTAATTATTTTTTAGAAGGAAACGTGCAATAATTTTGCCAATTATACTCTTTGTTACTAATTCCTTGCTGCTTTGGGGGTGAAGAGTCGTGTTAGATTGATTGAATTTAGGTATTAGGAACAATCATTGAAACGAAGGTGATTTAGACATTGATTCTAGGTTGTTGCTGTATCATCTTTGGTATTAGAGCCTAGGTTTTAAATTCAATCTTTATCTTTAATTTTTCTATTTGTTCTTGATTATTATAGTTAGTTCATCATTCAAATTCAGAAGAAAAAAAAGAGAAAAAAAAGAAAAAGCAAAAGAAAAAGAAAATCAAGATTGATCAAGAATTCATCGAGATTGTGAATCTTTGCATTTTTGAGTTGATTTGCTTGCAAGATTCGTTAAGATTGCTAATTCTTACTTCAAGATTCATCTTTATTATTCAAGATTCTTTAAGAACACATCCTTCGTTCAGGAAATTCATCAAGACTTGCTTTCTTGAAGCAAGAAGTTTCAAGATTTACTTTCTTGCCCTCAAAACGTGTGTCTTTGATATAATTACTTGGCTCTCAATTCTTGAGTTACTGGGGCAAATTTGAACGTTCTTGTCAATTCGGGTTTAGGGTTGAGTTTAATTCCTAGTTTTGTTTTTTTCCTTGCACTCTTTGGTTTTTTTAATTGCTTGCTGTCCATTTTGTTTCCATTACACTTAAATTGAGTAATCTTGTTTCATATTGCTCAATTGACACCAAAAATCAATCACATATGTTTGCTCCATCTAGTATGTGTTTATTTTCATCTTTCTTGTTTTCTTTACATTAAATTGCATCTAGTTTTGTTTTTTTTCCTTCCTTTCTTTCGGTATCCTTTGTTTTTCCTTTTGAATTAAGTTGTTGTTGTGCTTATTTGGTTGGTAGTGTTTGATTCGGACAAGTAAAACTGTATTAGAATCTAGAGTAGTAAAAGGCAAGAGTGTGTAAGCTCATTTGAGGGTAAAAGCAATCTTTTTAAGTGAAACACGAGGTATCCATTCTGATTTAGAGAGAAAAACGTGAGGGAGTATGAGAGGAGCTGTTCTAACGTGTTTTTGTTGGTTTTACATATGACCAATTCAAAAGATAGTGAAGGTAGTGACAAGGATGAAAAAAATAGTGAGGCTCATCAAAGCACGTTCTTTACTTTGGAGGCTATGCAATAGCAATTCCAAAGGATTGAGAACTTGTTTAGGGATGTCAGTGATAAATTTGATAGACAAGACTAGGCCATTAGGAATTTACAAAGAGAGGCTTCAAGTAATGGTGCAACAAGGAGGCAAAATGCTAGGGAGCTAACTCTTGTGCGCTACGAAGATGAAAATGATGATAGGGAAGATGAAGAAGAGTGGCATAGTGTCAAAATTGGTGGAAGAGGGGAACAGAATGATAGCGAAAGAGGAAGAGGCTATAGAGGCCGAGACAATGCAAAGAAAGAAGACAGGGTTGAGCGTGTGGATGAAAATACCACCTTTCCAAGGTAAGAATGATCCCAAAGCTTACTTAGAATGGGAAAGAAAGGTGGAGATGATTTTTGAATGTCATAACTATTCAGAGGAGAAGAAGGTGAAGCTAGCTGCTGTGGAATTTCATGATTATGCACTTGTTTGGTGGGATCAGCTTGTTTTGAATAGAAGAAGGAATGGAGAGGATCCTATTGATACTTGGGTCGAAATGAAGAGG
>JAOTJB010317833.1:0-14859 GCA_027123815.1 Erythroxylum minutifolium | reverse complement strand
ATGATCAAAAATAGTATTAACCTCAATGACAAATATCATACCTGAAGTAGACAGTAGGGCATCTAATGCCTTCTTCTGCTTCAGTGACTCCAGATAAACTTTGCAGTTCCTCTTCTAATGTCCTTCTTTGTTGCAATGGAAGCATATCTCCTTTAGTGTTGTCTCCTTTGCCTTCTTCTTGGCTACACCTCCTACTGGCTTTATAGACTTCTTCTTCTTCTTTTAGTTCTTCTTTCGAGAACCAGAAGCAGAGTCCACTAGTATCACAGCCTTATTATCTTTCTTGACAATCTACTCAGCTATTTTGAGCGAATTAATCAACTCAAGTATCGTTGTGGATATTTGGTTCATTCGATAGTTAAGCACAAATTGTGAATAACTATTGGTCAAACTAGTCAGAATTAAGTCTATACTTAATTCATGGTCCATTATGAAGCCCAACTAGCTAATCTCTCAGTGTATCTATTCATCTTCAGTGCATGTTGCACTGGAGATGATCCCTCAGCCATCTTAGAATAAAAAAGTAATCTCGAGGTCTCAAACCTTTCAGACCAAGCTTGCTCATTAAATAGTTCCCTCATATGGTAGACTATGGTTCGAGCATCCATAGCCTCATACTGCTTTTGCAGTTCTGGTGACATAGAGGCCAGCATTATATAACTAGCCAACTCACTATCATCCAGTAGCTTCTTATAAGCTTTCTGATCTTCATCAGATGTATTGGCAGCAGGGGGATCAGGAAGTGGTTCATCTAGGACATATCCTAGTTTTTTGAATTTGAGAACAATTCTCAAATTCAATAGCCAATCTAATAAGTTGGGTCCTATGAGTTTGTTGGAAGCTAGTAGGGAGCGTAGGTTCACACTAGAAGACATCGTGCGATTCAATAACCTAGAAGAACTAGAGAAAGTGTTAGAATGTACACTTAATGCATATCTATAAGGACTTTAATAACATGCATCATGGGTCCCATTATTCTTATTCAAATCCATAGCCCTCACTACAAATTTGAGAGAACTTATAGTTTTCTTAATGGGTCGGTATCTAGTATCACCAAGAATGACCTTGGGTTTACCGAACAAGCCACCTTAGGTCAATCGGTAGGTATCATTCATACCAATTTCATTCAATTATGCAACTATTGACTTGTGCCATCAACTGTTGATTTAGCACACTCATCGGGTTATCAACTCTTGATTTATATACATCCCATGTATATAACCCAACTTTACCTTTATCCACGTTGACCTTGGGTTTGCCCAAAAAATCAATGCTTTCAGTTAGGACCAACCCATTAATCCGAAAATCTAATCTCCATGGTTTGAACATATTCGTGTAAAGCGGGCTTGGGTTTGCCCAACAACCCAACTCTAAAAGAACTCTAGTTCTTGCCATATCAATGGAAGACGTAAGTCCTAATATTTTGGTTAAGGGATTTGTCCTTAGATCTCATCAATACTTAGATAATCTTGATTATATATATATATATATATATCACATAAACATTTTGATTATGGATAACTCAATTGAATTGAGCTTATGTCCATAACTACCCTTACAATGCATCTAATGCATGTATTACACAAAGGAGGTTTAAATTTAGGTTGTGACTTAACTATGCATCCAAAATTCATGATTCGATTCAACTTTTGAACCTAATTGGGTACTAGTGTTAGTCTTGGCTAATCCGAATTAAGAATGTGAATCAATTAGGAACCCTAAAATTTAGTTATTTTGACATCTAAATTAAACATTTTAATCTTAGTTTATATGCCTTTATCTAGTCATACTAGAAATGTTATGCTTTACTTGGATTAATTCTAAATTAATCCCTAAGGTTTCCAAAAATTCCATACACTAATTAGTCCTTTTTAATATCCCTAGGTCATCTCAAATTTATCTAAATGATTTCGGCACATGCCAGAATTATCTTGACGGCCAAAATCATCCAGACAAATAAGTTAACCTATTAGACACTAAAGAGACCGATTCGATGTTCAGAAAATTTTCAGAACCGTAATTTCAAGAATATGCATTAAGCATATTATTTTCATCAAAATAATATATTTCGTATCATATAAGAACCTTATTTAGGTTCCATAATCGAAATATATACATTATAAGTCACTAAGTAAGTCAACTCCATCAACTTTCAAAAAGTGGACCAATGTTGACTTTGACTTTATTTATTAATTGAATCAAATTCAATTAATTTTGGAAAAATTCCAGAGTCTTATACACATCCTAAATGTGTCTAATAAAAAATTCTAGAGCTTAATTCTAAGGAAGTATTTATTAATAAATAAGAAATAGCCAGCACATCATATGTGTAAGACACTTGTCACATTACTTCTAATACTAGTCAATCATTACATCATGCATGCATAAGATAACCATTTTAACAATATGTGTCATGCATCTTATACAGGTGGAAACATCTCATCTTGCATGTGCATGCATAAAATTTGTAAAGACAATTTTTATAAAAGTTAATATATAATTTTCATGCATGCATGTTCATCACATTTTCAGAATTTTCAAAACTTCATGAATGCATTAAGCTGAAGCTAAATTTGTAATAAAATAGAAAATAACATTTAAGTGCATTTTTCTCTTACAGAAACATAGTATAACATCTTCTAAACATTTTAGTGAAAGAATAATAGAAAATTGTTTTTCTAGAATTAATACGAAAATTTCAAATCAGTTTTCCAGAAAATCCCAGAAATCAACATATGAACAGTCTAGATATAAATTCAAAATAAAATAGAAAATGACATTCAATTGCAATAACCTTTTACAAACACATAATATAACATCTTATAAACATTTTTATGAAAGAAAAATAGAAAAAATTTCTACAATTTACACAAATGTTTTCAAAACAACATGCAAGTCAGTCAGAACCCAGTAAAGGCTTTGTGCATGTTCAATACATCATCTATTACATGCACAAACAAGCTTTGATACCACTGTTGGGTTAGACATGGTTGCATGAATCACATGCATCCAAATGAAATGGAAGTGTCGGAATCTTGACAAGATTCCGACACCATGACAACCCGAAAAACATAGAATCTCACATGCATGCAAGGATATGAAAAGAATATGGAATAACAAAACTTTTTACCTCGTGTATCTCCTCCTTTCTTATTTCTTCTCCTTGTTTGGGTTGTGGCAAACACCAAACTCTTCCTTGATCACCCAAGAATATGAAAAGAAGGAAGATGAAACAATGTGTAAGGGTTTTAGAACACCAAACTTTATGAATTCAAGTAGATGTTCAATATGGAAGATAGATTAAGGTTATCTTGTATGGATGTAAGATTTATACAACAGTTGCATAATCTTGCATGAAGATAACTCAAGAAGACTTCCTACACTCTCTAGAACTCTTCTAGAACCCTTTCTCTATCAATCGAGTGTGTAATAAATAAAGGAAGTTTATGAACATAAGTGAAGAACTCACTTATATACCATTTCATGCTTTCTTTCACAATGCTGGCCACGATTGTGGCATGTCTCACCTTCGACCACAATTGTGGCCTACTTAAAACAGGCCGTACATACTTGTTTTTCATCCGATATTTTATGTGTGTGACCCTTAGGTTCCCGGCTATTTTAGGCACTTGAATTAACTCTTAATTTAAACACATCATAAAGGGTTTCACAATGCCTATTTATTGGAATATAAGTGGATTAACACACAAACTCTTTAATAGTTAATTATCTAACTTATGAACCTTTCCATAGACAATTACTGTGCAATTCATCCTTTCACCATACTACACTCTACTTAGTTCAGAGTATAGGCTATGTGTGAACTCCCACTAGACTGACTATGTCACATCTAGTCCAAGTGATGTTATTTCTTATCCTAGGATCTCATTACTCAATGTGTCATTGAAGCCTCTATTCGTGAAACATAATTGCTCTGGCCAGAGACTCCCGAGTAATGACCCTGAAAAGAGGCCGTGGATATCATCTCCTTCTATCAGGAGGGGTGAATCCTTTATTGGCTACCCAATTACTCGAGACTTAACACAATGTCCCCATTATTAGTTTCACGAACTAATTCTAAAGTGGTCAGAAACTCTAATGTCAATTCTACATATGATTTTTTCTTAAATTCAGAAAGTTGTTCCTAACCTATATTTCGCAGCAACTCGTGGACTCAATCACGTATTCCTAATTCAATAAGTGCTTGAAAATCTAAAAATCTATTTGTAATAATTTTACGATCTTTAAGAATAACGTACCTTTATTGGTGCTCTTTACTTTGAAAGATGAGGCAAAGAATACCTGAATTAGGATCTTGTGGTAGAGATGAGGGAACTTTGGGTTGTTTCATTCTTGGAGGCATAACCAGTTACGTAGGTAGAGTCTGTGTTTATGCTCCTACTAAGTTTGTTTGGTGGACACATAGGCTTATAGCAGTGGCACAATTGTGCAGTGGCTATTGGGACATATTTGAGTGGTGGCCACAAAAATATTATTATAAGCATGCATTGGTCGAGGGGTGTGTGTTAGTGAGGGATGACGATTGGGTTAAGATAGGTATTTATAAGGAGGAAGAGCATGGATAGTCACAGCTGTGACTTTCATTGGGTGTGGCTTGGGAGTCACAGTCATGCACTCCCCAGTCACTCGTGCTTCAGTGCCGTGAGTTAGGTTGCATGGTCATGCATCTCTTAAATTCAGTGCTCCATCTTCGTCTCAGAAATAAAACACTTCAGTAACAGGGTAACTTTTGTATTATTATAAAGAAAATTATACAGGAAATGCCTCATCGTTATTCATGCTTCATCCTTCTCCCTAATTCTGTGATAAGTTTACAAAGGTAGAAAGGAGGCGAAGAGAAAAGAGTGGGATTTTTGTATTGATACGAAGAAGATGATAGAGTACATCAGCTAGGTCGGCTTGTCTAATAAACTACGCATTTTGAGAAGAGTAATAGTGTGTTTAAAATATAAGAATAATGATGACATTTTTGAGTTAAACAGAATAAGACAAGGTTATATTAGATAGAGGATCTGAACTCATTTGGGTGTAACTCTCTTTTAATTATGACATTCTCTTTTAATTAGGACAATCATCTTTATTATCTGAAAAGTGAAATCCTAAACATATATTTATCCTTTAATCTTAATATTTGGTGATAATTGATGTTGATTATGAAATTAGATAGGAAGTCAGTTTTAATCTCTAATGATTTGAAAAATCAGAATGGTTATTATTGTTGATAATTGTTGTCTCTTTAATAACAAAACAGTTTATGATAAGTGAGTTATGTGACAATTTCAAAAAGAATATGACGAGGAGGCCAGTAGTTTTGGTTCATCTATGATCCCTAAGCATTATAATATAATAAAAGAAAATAAAATTTTTAAATTTATTAAATAATACTTAAAATTATTATTTTTATTATACTGTGGACCTATGGGTCACACAATATTTTTCTTTCTGAAATATAAAAATATAATAAAATTTTAAAACTGCAAAATATCATAATTATTTAACTGTATTAAGTGTCGCTGTCAAATAAGACTTCAAATACTGCCTCAAATTTGCTATCATAGAAAAGATTTTTAGAAAATGAAACAAATTCTAGAACATAAAATTAATGTAGGATTAAAAAAAATTACACATGTAACACCAAATGTAATTGTGCTAGAAAATAACAAAACTTTCTTTAAAAAAGAGAAAAAGGAGAAAAGAAGAAGCATGTACACATCAGTTTGAAGTGTGCATTTTAGTGTAACTAATAAAACCTAGATTAGTCTCTTTTCTTTTATCTTTTAATCGGTTTTTGTTTTGGAACAAAACCTTAATCATCTGTCAATATCAGATGATAAAGATGATAGTCTTGAGATCGAAACTATATCTGGGATAGAAAATATCCCGTATGAATTTTTCTTTGTGGGTATGTTTCTTACTTATAACATCATTAATTTCCAAGCCATAAGGAACACATTGGCAGATGTTTGGCACCCGTTAGGAGGCATAGATATAACAGAACTTGGTGGAAAATGTTTCCTATTTTGTTTCTTTAATCAAGTGGATTTTGATAGGGTCATGTGTGGATCTCCTTAGAGTTTTAACAGACACCTTTTGGTGTGGAAACCATTTGAGAAAGGAGAGATACCTATGCATATTCCACTATTACAAGTTGATTTCTGTGTTTTAGTGGCAGACTTACCCAATGGCTATATGAATGAAGGGATAGCGAGAATGTTAAGAGATTTTGTTGGGTCTTTCTTGGAGTATAACGGGGAAGCAAGTAGTTCTGATGAAGATGAATTTATAAGGATGAGAGTTTGATTAGACATACGCCAACTATTAAGGAGCAAGAAGCGGCTGAATGACAAGTCAGGTCTGGTGTTCCATGTCAAGTTCAGATATGAAAAACTGGTACGTTTTGTTTCCTCTGTGGATGACTTGGTCACTTTGAAAGCTTTTTGCGATATGCAGTTATATATAAAAAAGGAAGAAATTGTTTTTAGATGGGATGAAAGTTTAAGGGCTCCGGTGAGATGGCGGCGGCAATAGTAAGAGAGTCCATAGTTATGCCAGTATGGGCAAAATGAAAGTTTCAGAGGTGAAGCAGAAAAGAAGGCAACTGATAGAGGAGATAAGGGCACAAACAAAGTGCGAGATTTTCGCTTCTATTTTTATGGAACGGTTTTGAATTGTGATGATGGTAGCTCATCTGACTCAAATAACAAAATGTACTTAGAAAACTATGATATAGCCCATGAGGCCTAGTTGGGCCAAGAAGAGGATTCGGGCTTTGAGAAACAGGATGACTTTAAAAAAAGACTAAGAAGTGATAGCCAAAACCCAACTCCTGAAGTTTCTTTGACAAAGGATTCAACAGGAAGCAGAATTGTGGAAAGTAACAGACACAGAAAACTACAGGAAATCCCATTAAGTGGGATGGCCATGCACAATGAGGATCCTAAGTTGGAACTATAGGGGTCTAGGCAATCCCCAAACAGTTCAAGCACTCGAAGATTTGACTTTGAGTAATAAGCCCGTAGTGGTTTTTTTAATTGAAACTTTTGTTCATAAACAAAGACTTGAGGAGATGTGTAGGATTTTGGGTTATGATAATTGTTTTGGGGTCGATTGCAATGGTAGGAGTGACAGTTTGGGTTTATTCTGGGATAATTAAACCATACTTGATGTTTAAGGCTTCTCGCCACATTATATTGATGCATGGATTAACGAAGGGGATTATTCATGGAGACTAACAGGTTATTATGGGTTAGCTGATAGAAGCAGAAGACATGCTGCCTAGAATCTTCTTAGAGCTCTAAGGGCTCATTGCAACAAACCATGGATTATATTGGGTGACTTTAATGATTTGGCTGCACACTCTAAAAAATAGGAGGGCTATTCATACCCACAAACTCTTATAGATGGTTTTCGGGAGGCAATCGAGGACTGTGGCTTAACTGATCTTCCATTAGTTGGATACAGGTTTATATGGGCCATGAAATGATTAGGAAAAATTTACACAAGAGAGAAACTTGACCGAGCTATGGCAGACAAGAATTGGTCGGACCATTTTAGGGATCCAAAAATTAATATTCTTAGCTCACCATCATCTGATCACAACCCAATCATTGTGCGTACATCAACAGCTAATACGGCTAACTCTAAAGCGTTTAAATTTGATAATGCTTGGCTTTGTGATTCGGGTATTTAAGAATTGGTTGCCTCGGCTTGGGGTAATGACAGTGACAAGTGCATTTTGAAGAAGAGGGATCAGTGTATTGATGCCTTGAGGGTTTGGGGAAGGAGCAAAAATAAAGAATTCTGGCAGCAAAAGAAGAGTATTATTCGAAAACTAGAAATGGATAGGGAGGTGGATCCTGAAAATTGTAACCAAGCCTTCACAAACAAATTATCAGCCCTTCTAGCCGAAGAGGAAGTTAGGAAGAAGCAAATTGCTAAACAGTTTTAGCTGACCCAAGGTGATAGAAACAACAATTTTTTCTATGCAAAAGCTAAAGCAAGACGTAGGAAAAATAAGATAATGGGGTTAAATGATGAGAATGGTAATTGGTCAACAAATATATATTGCATTAAAAGCTCTATTCAGAACTATTTTGGTGACATCTTTTCACGTGCAAGTCCACATCCAGAGGAAGTTTTATATCTCACTTCTTTACTTTCTGGGAAAGTGAGCGAGGATGACAATGATTGCTTAACAGGGACTGTTTCGGTGGAGGAAGTTAGGTTGGCTGTCTTTCGCATGCACCCAGATAAGCTCCAGGCCCTGACGGACTTAATCCTATATTTTATTAAAAACTCTGGGGCATTATTGGCACTGATCTTGTGAAGGCTTGCAATGATTGGCTACAAGCAGGTACTTTTCCTAATTCTTTGTTGGATACTCTTATTGTGTTAATTCCAAAAGTTTTTGATCTTAAAGAGGCTAAAGACTTTAGACCCATAGCATTGTGTAATGTTCTTTATAAAATAGTGTCTAAGGTGTTAGCTAATCGTCTGAAAATTATGTTGCAAAAAGTCATATCAAAACATCAATCCGCATTTCTACCTGGTAGAACTATTACTGATAATATTCTAGTGTCCTTTGAAATGATGCACAACCTTAAAAGATAGAAAAGTAGTGGGACAAAGTCTTGCGCAATGAAAATAGACATTAATAAGGCTTATGACCGAGTTGATTGGAATTTTTGTGGGCTGTTATGCTTAAATTGGGTTTCTCAAAAAAATGGGTGAAGTGGATGAAAATGTGTGTTTGTGGTATAAATTACTCTGTTCTTATTAATAAGGAGACTCTAGGACCAATTGTGGCTGGTAGAGGGTCGCGAAAGGGCAACCCGATTTCACCCTATATTTTTCTGTTATGTGTGGAGGGTCTCACTACTTTATTTGATGAAGCTGAGAGGAAAGGTTGGATTCATGGGGGTAAAGTACGTTGGAGTTGCCCTCGTATTTCTCATTTGCTTTTTGCAGATGACTCACTCTTATTTTTTAAAGCTAATACGAGTGAAGCAACAAAAGTAAAGGCAATTCTGAAGAAGTATGAGAAAGCATCGAGACAAGCTATCAATTTCCAAAAATCTGGTTTGGTTTTTAGCCCTAATACAGATATGACTACCATAAGGCAGATTGAACAGGTACTAGGGGTTACAACATCAGGGGAGGATAGCATGTACCTTAGTTTACCATCTATTATTAGGCGTAATAAGAGGCAGATTTTCAGTTTTCTAAAGGACAGAATGTGGAAAAAAATGAATAGCTGGTCGAACCGTTTTCTTTCCAAAGCTGTTAAAGAAGTGTTTATCAAATCAGTGCTCCAAGCTATTCCATCTTATTACATGAGTGTTTTTGAGCTACCCTTGACACTTTGTAATGAAATCCACAAGATGATGAATAGATTTTGGTGGCGAGGAAAGCAGGATAAGGGGAGAGGAATTCACTGGTTGAGCTGGGAAAGAATGCGTGGCAGTAAAGATAGAGGAGGTATGGGTTTCAAAAATATCAGATGTTTTAACATTGCTATGCTTGTCAAGCAAGGGTGGCGCTTGCTCAATTGTGAGAATACCCTTTCCTGCAAAGTTTTCAAGGTAAAATATTTTAGAGTCAAGTATTTTTTTGAAGCAACTTTAGGTAAAAATCCTAGCTTTGTGTGGAAAGGTATATGGTAGGCTAGCAAGGTGTTGAAACATGGTGTAAGGTGGAGAGTTAGCAATGGGGAGAAAATTAAGGTGATTAAAGATCCATGGTTGACAAAAGAAGACCCATTTAGGGTAGAGGGTTAGTAAGGGTTTATAGATGAGGTTTGAGAGTTAAAGATTTATTTGTGAGGGGGGAGTGAAAATGGGATGTTGAAAAAATTATCAACTTATTTAGTGTGGAGGAGAGCCATCAAATCCTTAATATTCCCATTAGCATTAGAGATAGAAAGGATGTGAGAGTGTGGCATTTTTGTAGGAAAGGGGTCTATAATGTCAAATTGGGGTACAAAGTGACTTGTGAGATTTTTAGGATGGGGGTGGTGAGTTTGGTTCATGGTGGAAGAAAGTGTGGGATATTGATACACATCCGAAGGTTAAAGATTTAATTTGGAGAGTGCTTAGAGGGGTCTTACCAACTAGAGAGTGACTTAAGAATAGGGGGTTAATGTTAACAAGGGATGTCCTTTATATGGTAAGGTAGAGAGTATTGATCATGCTTTAATCAATTGCCACTTTGCTAAAAGCGTTCGGAATCTAGGTGGCTATCTTGTGCCCAACACTAACATTGATTTTAAAGATTTTTTTATGCAGGTAATACAAAACAATGATACCTACAGTATTGCTAAATTTGCTAATATTCTATGGGGTATTTGGCAAATGAGGAATAAATGATTTTGGCAAAATGCTCTTTGAACTCCCATCCAAGTTTACACACTAGCCGTGCAATCCATGTAAGAATTCATTTCAGCTCAGAGGCATTCTCAAGTGGGCTTGATACATCAGTCTAATCCAAATGTCAATTTGAAATTCAAAGGGTCAAACAATACAAGGATTGTTCGGTCTTCCTCTGCAACAACTTCATCTACATCAACATTAGCACAAGTCTCCACAACTTTTCCAAGACCACGTCCAGACATTATGTTGCAAGATCCTACTAATGCAAAATATTGGCATGGACATACAGATGGTGCCATTTTGGCTGCATCAAAGATGTTTGGATATGGTATCACATTTGAAGATGAAGAAGGTATTTTTGTGAAAGCTATTTTAGGTTACTATGAAGGTACACCGAATTCGGCCATATTGGAGGCGATTGCTCTTCGTGAAGGACTACTTTTTGTTGTGAACTTCTTCCACAATCCAGGATGTTTTTATGTGGACTAGTAGTTGGTTATTTTCACTCTTAACTCTAGTGCCAGATTTTTCTTTTTTTGGTCTTATAATTTCAGATTGTCTCTATTTACTTGGACTTCGCCTTGATATTGAGGTCCGTTGGGTTCGCAGGTAAGCTAATATAGGAGCTTATACTTTTGCTAGAGCTGCCTATCGCTATGCTCGCCATGTTATTTGGGATAGTATTCCCCCCTTTATGTTGGATTTTTTCTCTTGTTAATGATAATTGAATCTTTTCCAAAAAAATAAATGTGGATTTAACGTGGTCCAAAAGAGCAAAACAATTTCTTAAGTTTAAATTGACGTCTCACTCAAACCCTAATATTTTAAAATGTTTAAAATAAACTTTAATATTTACATATTATTTAAACTAAACTTTAATATTTTTACATATTGAAAATGAACCTCATTGTTAACAATCTTGAACCTCCATCAGCTAGCTGACAATGTCACAAATTTTTTATTGACATGATTTTTTTCAATTTATTTGAAATGGAATCCAAAAATTGTTTTTCCTGAGGCTCTAATTTCCTGGAACTCCTCACTCTCCTCAACAAGACCTGCAATACAGTAGACACTTAAAACAGCTTTAAAGGTACGCTCATCAGGACTCAGGCTTGCCTTTTCCTTTCAACATAACCCTTAATAGCTTCTTTGAACTTGCCCGCTTATCTATAACCTTAAATCATACATTAAAGGAGTCTCTGTCTCTTGTTATGCCAATCTCGCTCATCTTTGTCAATATTGCTGGAATCCAACCGTGATCGAATTAAGGATGCAAAAATTTTTTTTTACGAATTTTGAGTAGATCTCGATAATTGAATAAACTTGAATAGATTATAAAATGATTTAGAAATCTTACCTTGTTCACTGTCATGTTGAAAAATCTTTGAAACTTTTTCCGACTGATCAATCATGAACTATTCAAGTGTCCAGCCTTTGATGGTATCCATAGAGTAATTTTCAAACTGCTTTGAGAGGAAGAAGACAAAAAGTGCTAGCTTTTAAAAGCTCTTCCCATTTAAATAGAAAAATCATGAGAGTCTTTTATTAAAATTAAATTTCTTTGATTATCATTAAAATCAATTTCTTTAATTATAATTAAAATCAAATTCTAATTCTAATTAATTTAATTTTAATAAAATCAAATATCTCATATTTGATCCCAAAGTTTCTCAAACTTTATAATTAAATCCAACTTAATTAAATTATTTTTTCTTTCACAAATTGCTTTTTGATGTGTGACTCAATAGGTTCCTAATAATTTGGCGACGATTATAAATCATAACTCTAATTCACAATTAAAATTAGATAAACAAAAACTTCTTTTAATTTATCTTTAATTTTCTAATTAAACAATTCATAATCATAAATCATGATTGACGTCTAACAACATTTCATTATTACCCAAATATTAGGAATGTCAAAGTGATTGACTTAACCTGTTTATGCATGACTATGATGTATAATTTAATCATTTTGTCATTCAATATTCTAATTAGACAGAGCATGGATACAATGTCCACTCTTATCATCCAATCATATTCGTTCTTGCCAATTAGTAATTGATTTATAATTGAAATTTGAAAACATCTTTTTCAAATATCAATTCGCTCTGGCCAGAGAATTTCATAAATTATTACTAATCAAGAACAATAGAATATTCTCTTTAATTACTTTAGAGTGACGAATCCTATATTGACTTACTTAATTATCTACATACAGTTCACACTATATCTAATTACTACCAACTGAATTATCCTAGGACGATTCATAAGTAACATCAAAACACAGTAATTGCCACACGAGATACATTGGTAATCTCAAGTCTGATGATCAATTATACAACCATTATTATGAGTTAATCCATAGACACATAAGTAATAGTTCATCCGGAATTCTCATAATCGGGTCAGTCCATTGACTTATTCTTTAATAATCACCCACACATTAGTTTAAGTACCTCTACACTTTAATTTATGAAATCAATTAATTTCTTTATAAGAAAGAAACATAGTGTGTGCTAGTTTTAACGTTTCAACAATATCTCGTCTTGATGAAACTACAACTAGGAACATTTAAAAGTAATACGTAAGTATAAATTGAATCTTATAATTATAATCTCATCATAATTTCAATTACACAGTAATTATTCCAAAGATTTTACCTTTAATATTAAAACATAAAATATTAATTAAATTAATACATAAAGATAAATAAAGCCCTTTCATTAATTCAAAATAATGTCATACATTAATTTGCATCCAATTGATTGGCTGCAATGGCATAAACTAACAATCTCCCACTTGCACTAAAGTAAATCCCTTATGGATCTAATACCATATCCATCCATATGTCGATTATGCTTCTTTTGAGACAGTGAATAGTAAGAGGATCTGCTAGATTCTCTTTAGTGGAAACTCGCTCCAATGCTATGTCGTTCCATTCCACTTCCCTGATCAAGTGAAACTTTCTGAGAACATGTTTAAACCGTTGATGAGACCTGGGTTTCTTTGCTTTTCAATAGCACCGTAGTTATCACAATACAATACTACAGGCTCAACAATGCTAGGAACCACTCTTAAGTTCAGTGATGAACTTCTTGATCCAAACTGCTTTCTTTGCTACCTCTGACACTTAAATGCACTCTCCTTTAGTTGTTGAATCTGCAATGGTTGGTTGTTTGGAACTCTTCCAACTTATTACACCACCATTTAGAATGAAGATGTACCCTGGCTATGTTCTACTATCATCGTGATCTGACTGGAAACTAGCATCTGAATATCCTTAAACTCTTAGTTCATCTCCTCTATAGGCCAAGAAAACATCTTTAGTTGTTCATCTCCACCATAGGCCAAGAAAACATCTTTAGTTCTTTTTAAGTACTTTAAGATATTTTTCATGGCCATCCAATGACCCTCAGCAGGATTAGACTAAAACCTGCTCGTTATGCTCAAAGCATAAGAAACATCTAGTCTAGTACAGCATCGCATACATGATTGATCCAATTGTCAAAGCGTATGGAATACAATCCATTTTATCTTTTTCTTCTTGTGTCTTCGAACGCATACTCTATGAAAGGGAAATCCCATGCAATATAGGTAAGAGTCTCCTCTTGGAATTCTCCATGCTAAACCTCTTTAGTACTTTATCCATGTATGTGGATTAGGACAATCCAAGCAATCTTTTTGATTTATCTCTATATATCTTTATTCCTAGAATATAAGCTTCTTCTCCTATATCCTTCATAGAGAAGTTTTTGGATAACCAGATCTTTACAGACTGTAGCATAGGTATGTCATTTCCAATTAGCAATATGTCATCCATATATATTATCAAGAAAACAACTTCACTCCCAATAACCTGCTGATACAACCAGCCTTCGCAATAGAGTTCCACGCCTTACACATCAACTTGACAAGCTACACATGCCAAATGGTGCACTTACAATGCAACAAACTTCAAGGCTTAAACAAGCAATGCAAGCGTTTGTTCAAGCCCAAATCACAATTCAACTACACAAGGAGGCCGAAACATCCATGGCGGAACACCAAGGCATGCCCAAGCTTGTGACTTTGTTAGAGGAGGCGTTAGAAGAGGCTAGTACTTAGCCATTTTGGGAAGCAAGCTCAAATCTTGTTTGGGGCGTATTTTTTTTATAATTTGGGCTTGTTATTTATTATCTCTTATTTTAGACCCAATGACTTGTTTATAGGCTGTTCTTTTAGTTAGTAGCATGTGCTTTGTTTGTTTGGGTTATTTTGAGACTTATTTGTTTTAATGTGTTTAGCCCATTCCTAAAAGAACTTGTATCAGATTATGTTCAATAGGTTAGATACCCCTAGATTTGTTAGGATTAGCCTAGTTTTCATTAAATGGGCCTGCAAACTCATTCCTATTAGGGTTAGGACTTGGTCAAGGGTATTTATACCTTATTATATCCTTGTAACCTAGATTTGGATGATTAATAAAA
>JAOTJB010317801.1:0-14865 GCA_027123815.1 Erythroxylum minutifolium | reverse complement strand
GAGTATGGTTGTAACAACTTTTTTCTCTCTTCTATATGTTTCTTCTTTAGATTTCCTTGTTTTAAATAAATAAATAAATAAATAATTGAAAAAAGAAAAAAAGGAAAAAATAAAAATAGAAAGAAATAGAAAAGAAACAAAGGGAAGAGAAGACAACCAAAAAATGAAAGAAAGAGGAGAGACGTAAAACAGGGAGTGATAACCTTATTAAATGAGAGGAAAGAATTGAGTGTTTTATTCTTCATTATTTTGTATTATTTTAAATGCTCAATTTGTTCTGTAGTTTTAAACTATGATTTTTCCTTTTCCTACCCTTAGCCCGACACTATTATAACTAAAATAAAGCCCTTCAGATTGATGTTTGTGTTTGATATGAGTGGTGGAGATTGGATTAGTAAGCAAGCCTATGGTGGATACCTTATATGAAATGAATAACGAGTGAATATATACTACCTTTGAATGCATGAGAGGATGGAGAGTGAAATGAGTGTCTATCACACTTGTTAATGGACTTTGAGTTGAAGTACTTGTTAATTTTGGCTAAATATACGGAGAATAGTCTATTCATAGAGTATTATGAGTTACTATTACTTGGGAAAATCGTTGTTTTCATTGTTTGTTCTTGTATAATCTAGTATTCTTTATTTTGCTTGGGGACAAGCATAGTTAACGTATGGGGGAATTGATGTGTCTAATTTCTATTGATTTTTCTTGCATTTATATCTTAAACTTGGTTACAAATTCTGGAGTTTTAATTCTTGAAATGAATTGAGTGAAAATTGTATGGATGTTGCGTGAATGTTAACTGGAGTGTTTTGTTAATATTGCATGAAAACAAGAAAATTATGTATGAAAGAAGGAATGTTGGACGTAAATTATGTTTGCATTTTAATGGTGTGACAAAGGAGTCACACCTATGACTACCATAGTCATGGGTGTGACAAATATTTTCTGTAATTAGTTTAATATTACATGTCAATGAATGCAAGTTTTGACAGCTGTAAACCTAAACCTAAACCTAAACTCGCATTATAAATAAAAAGGTTAATAAAGGCGAGGGGGGTGGCAGACCGAGACTTAAAAAATAAAACTAAAAGAGAGGTGGAGGCGGAGAAAAGAACAAAGAACAAAGAACAAAGAACATAGTTGGGTTGGCAAAAGGGAAAAACAGCAGAGGTGGAGCTTAAAGCAGAGGTGGAGCTTAACGCAGAGGTAGAAAGCGAGAGCTTAAGCTGATATTCTGGGTGAGAATCAAGCAGAGGGAGAAGGTGAGAGCAATGCCAAAGAGGTTGAGCTTGACAGGAGATCCACCGCTCACTTCCATCTGATAGTCCATTTGTTTGCTCATTCTTCTTTTATCTTCTGCTGCATTATTAAACTTGTTGCACTAGACTTATTTCCTCTGTTGCTTTGATAGTCTATTTCGGTTATTTACTTTGTTTATTACTTTGATACTTCTTTGTCACTGTAAACTATAGGATTGAAGTATATGAAGATGATGAACTTTGTTTATTCCATAACGGGCTAATTATTTAATCTTGAAAATTAATGTAGCTAATTTAGTCGATTATGCATGATGAAGGGACTATTTTATTGTCTTAGTATTTGTTATAGTTTATGAGCTTATTAGATGCATTAATGTGGCCAAACTTTGCATCCTTTTGATATTAGATGAAGGGTCGAGAGAAGAAGTTTAACATTATAATAAGAGACTATAGACGCTTAAGTTATGAATTAGAAATATATTAACTTAAGTGGATAATCATTAGTTGGGATTACATGATTGATTTGGATGATAAACTTGTTGAATACGAAAGTTAGATTTAGTTTATTATTAAATAGATTTTAAAACCCATTGGTAATTTTAACAAGGCAATTGTCCAATTAATTCCCCTTAGTCATGTATAGAAGATTAAATTAATGAAGTTAATTTCTCAAGATTTTCCATACCGAATGATGAAATTGTTCTCGCTTCCAGTTAAATTAGTTTACATTTTAGTTTAATTTCTTAATTTTCTATAAAACCTTTTACTCAACAAATCAGGATAGACTATTTAAGATTGCATTGGTTTTTATTTTTATTCAAAGTTAGTTTGAGTGAACCAATTTCACCTCCTTGAGAAGTTGACCTTGGGTATTCAACCACAATTATCTCATATACTTATGAGTAGTATAGCCTAAGTTTTTTAAAACTTTGTTTGCCACATCACTTGACAAAACAATCAAATCTTTCCTTTGGTATGGTTCAACGGATAATGCAAAGAAGGCAAAAGTAAAGTCGAATGAAGTTACAATTCTGAAAAAATCATAAAGGTTTAGGCATTATCTCTCCCTTAATCATGAAAAAGTTGTTATTTTGTAAGAACATCTAGAGACTCCATATATACATAAATGTTTTTTAGATCAAGTGGGTCCACGAATCATGCCTCAACACTCATAGTTTCTGGCAGATGAAAATGATTATAGGTTGTTCTTAGGTTCTCACACCAATGCTGAAGTTTCCCAAACTCATTTACTTATTGATTTATCACAAATTAGGAAAGGCAGGCAACATATGGTTGTGGTATGATAATTGGACTGAATCCATTCCGTTAATTTAGAGGAATGAATTAACATAACCTAAAAATCAAATCCCTTTCACTACTAGAGCCTCATCATTCAGTACTGAAGTGAGATGGACTAGTAACTTTAAAGTTGATTAGATCCTTCAACACTTCCCAGTGATCAGTAGCAGCTATAATAAGGATAAGATTGTTTGGAAAGCTAATACCACTAGATTATTCACTAACAAATCATACTATAGTATCTTCCAAGTTGAACATCAAGTGGTGCCATGGTCCCAAATTCTTTAGAAGAAAAATCTAAGATCCAAGGCCTTAATGATCACCTGATTAGTCATAAGACACTGAATAAGTGCTAAATATAGATGTCATGGTAGCTTTGCTCCAACATATATGCTATGCAAGCTCTCAGTTGAAGAAAGTAACCACCTTTTCTTCAATTGAGCTTATTCAAAAGCAGTGTGGAGCCAAATACTACATAAATTAGAATCTTACTACACTTCTTATAAGTGGAATGCAATACCGAATCGGATCATTTGAATCTCTAAGCAATAAAAGAAGGATGGGTAGTTGTTTAAGGCATCTTTCATAATTACAACATACAATAATAAAGGGAGCGAAATAAAAGAATTTATTAGGAATGAGATAACCAAATACCAACTAGCGATAAACATTATTAATAAAATCAGAGCTCTTGCTATAGCAAAGGAAGTAACTAATGAATTGTTAACCACAATGAAGCTAAGATGAAAATTTTAAACTTCTGCTACTATTATGTAATCATGTTTTCAGTTTTTTTTCCCTACGGGTGAACTCATTATAATGTTGTAAATAGTTAAACTATAGTTTATGAAAATAAATTCAAATTTAGAAAAAGTAAGATTTAATTCTTTTTAGATGTTCTTTAATGTTGATACCTTAAAGATATATTTAGCTTAAATATCCAAACACTTCCCTTCAAATAACTGGGGGTACCTATTTCATCCAAGAAGCTAAAGTACCATGATTGCTTGATGTTGTTGGAGAGATATAAAAGTAAGATTAATGCTTTAAAAAGTAGATTTCTTTCTCAAGTAGGGAAGGTTCAACTAATTATTTCATTTCTTAACAACTTCCACTACCATGGGAGGGTTTAATTAATTATTTCACTTCTTAATAACTTACACTACCATTGGAGCTCACACCTAGTCCTTCTAAAGAAAATCATTAAAGAGATTGAAAAATACATGAAGAACGTCCTCTAGTCAGAAAAAGCAGAAGATTCTAAGGGGAATAAGATGAAATGGGACCTTATTTGCTAGAGAAAGCAAGAAGGAGGGCTGGGGCTTATTTCCTTTTAGTTAATTCAAACCAAAATAATTGTCAAGAGAAATTGGAAACTTCTTAATGATAGAGAGGCTCTATAGAACAAATGCATAAATGTATACTACTTAAGCAATTTCAATTTTTGGAAGTTAGAAGAGAAGACTGCGCATTCTTGGTCTTTCATCAACATTCTAAGGTAGAGATTCAATATCTACTCCCTCATCAAAATGAATATTGGTAATGGAGAAGGCTCTTGGATTTGGTTTGACAATTAGACACTTCATATACATTTGATCAATAGAGATGAGCCGCTCAATCTAGTAGGAAAATGGTCAATCAAAACTAAGGCCTCTCATCTTATTGCTAATAATAGGTAGAAGATTACAAGAGGAGGAATCGATAGGTTTTAGGACTTTCTTTGAGGATACTTACTTATATCATCCATCAAGGATAAACTAATTTGTTCTACTAGAATTAATGATGAATTCACCAACTCCTTTTTCTTGGAAGCTATTAGACCTCATTATCCCAATGTACCTCGGTATAATATAGTGTAGAAAGGATCCCTAATGCCTAAGGCTTCTTTTGTCACATGGTTAGCAGCTAGACAGAGGTTAAAGACCAAGGATAGATTGAAGGGAAGTAATGATCATATTTGTGTCTAGTGTAACAATCCTCTTGAAATTGTAGTCTCTTATTCTTTAAGTGTAGGTACACTTCTTCTATTTGGGTAAGGATGCTACATAAAATGAATCTAGTTTGTCCTGTAAATGACTAGGATAACATTTTGATTTGGGCTGAAAATCGTTATAAAAGGATAGGAGAAGACAAGAAATTCCTGAGTTTGATTATAAATTGCTTAATCTACTTGATCTGGTTTGAAATAAACCAAAAAATCTTTAGGGATGTACATATTAAAATATATGTTGTCGCTAATAGAGCTTGTGGTTGGATCAGAGAGATTCTAATTACTAATCAAGCTATTGATACTCTAAGCTCTTCTGTGAAAAGTAATTGGGGTCTGGTGTAATCTTGTCTTAACTAATTTAGATTGTGTTCTAGCTTTGCTATAAGGATTGGCTTTTCTATTCTTATAGCTTCATATATATTGTATTTATAATCTTATGCAAACCTTGACTACCTTTTCTGGCTTTTTCAATGATATTCATTTATTTATCTTTCAAACAAATATTCACATGCGTAATCATGATTCAATAGAATTTTTAAGATTGTAATGGGGAAAAAAGTTAAGGTGAGCAGCATTTGGATACTATAGATCAAAAGCCATTAAAACTAGTGAAGGGGAAAAAAAACTCAATTGAGTATCAAGGGCAAAAATTGACATCCACCCAAAATTGGATACCATTAACTATGATGAATGCAAAAACTTTGTTTCACAATTTAGATTCAAGTTATGACACCACAAACTACATGAAGTATAAACAATTTGAAGAAATCATTCACAAAATTAATGATAAATAATAAATTGTAACTATAAGGAGTGACCTTTTACAACAACATCTCCCTTATTTGCACCATAATCCATTAACCCTTTCTATACAACTTTAGGGGAAAAGACTAACATGAATTACCTTGTAAAACATGTGACTTCCCTCCTCGATAACTTCTTTTTTATTTGTATTTTTTCTTTTTTTTTGAAGACAAAAATTGAAAGAAACTACATCAATGATGGAATTTAATGATAAGAGATAAAAATCACATTCCACTAATTATAACCAACTCGTATATATGCACACCCCCATACTTATGCTCTTGTGCATCCATAAACATCAATAATCACAAATGTTCCACTAGCTTTAAGGCTTAGGTAGGAAATTTGTTTAGGTTAAAGGCTCATAATATGGTTAGTGTAAAAAGAAAAAGCTAATAAATCTCAAGGGGCTTAGCAATATGATAAATCATATCACCAGATATACTATTTGCCTAGTGTAGCTTATAGAACAAAGAATGCCTATATCATTTCCTTGATAATGCACATGACACAAATGTGGTCTAGAATATAATATCAAGGTAAAGTTAGGATGTACATGTCATAATGGTAGCACATGAATAACAGACAATAAGATTTTTATAGTTGTGTTAATCTAAAAGACGCAAAATCTCACTGGCTTACGTCTATCCACTAGTCACTACTCTTCTAAAAGAAACATACATTGACCAATCACAAGATTAAAAATACATCCCAAGTTTCCATGAAATTTTCTAGTTAATTATACTATCTAGTTATAACTATATAGTCTTAAAAGCAATATAAAAGAGTGATGTTTGTTTTTCTTTAAAAAAACATGCAAAAAGAACATAAAAACACCCAAAAATAACTTAAAACAAATATTTCCCCACCCTAAACTTAAAACTTATAGTGTACCCAATGTAACATTAAATGTAAGAAATTGGGCAGTCAGTAAAAACAACTATTGCAAAAATATAAAGGAAAAGGAACAAACTCCGATTGGGTTACCTCCTAAGTAGCACCTTTGTTTATTTTCATTGGCATGACTTCTTATTTTCTTCCTTACATTATAAAATTTTGCTTTCTAGGGATCACAACTTTTGCATTCTCCACTTAAAGGATAAGCCTTGAGTAGATGACCACTCACTTTAAATGTCTTCCCTATTTCCAAACTTTTAATCTCTACTGCACCATAGAAATGACATTAGTAATCACAAAAGGACTGCACCATAGAAATGCAGAAACAGTTTATATCTAGAGCAACAAAGAAACACCTTTTGACTAACAGTAAAGCTTTTTCTTGAGACGTTGAAAGCTTTGATCTTCTCTTTAGTTGAAACTGTTTCTAGTTTATCTATATACTTCTGCTCATAATCTTCTTGTGGGGAAGGGTCAATCACATTAATCGTAAAAATAGAATGGTCATTTTAGGGTTTCTTATTCACATAAAAAATATTAAAATGAGTAACTTCCCCATCAAATTCCATCATAAAGGTATGCTTACAAACATCTATCTTAGTTTGGGTTATGTTAAGAAATGGTCTCCTTATTAAGATAGGTATCAAATTATAAAAGTTTCATCATTCATATCTACCATATAAAAATCAATAGGAAATATTAGTTTATTCAACCACACAAGCACATTCTCAATTACCCCATCAGGTAAGCATTAGTATGATTAGTCAATTATATAATATCAATAGTTTCTTTCAACCAGGCTAAGTTTAAAGAAGTATAAATGGAACGAGGCATAACATTAATTGATGCTCTTAAATCTAATATGGCTTGTTTAATCATAGTGTTACCAATTTTACAAGGAATGGTAAACATACCTAGGTCCTTATAGTTGGGGAATTATTTTCTTTTAAAGACCATATAAACAAATTTACCCATCCTAATCATTTCATTACCTCTTAACTTCCACTTATTGTTGCATAATTCCCTAAGGAATTTTGCACACCTCGAAACTTGCTTAATCATATCTAATAGTGGTATATTCACCTCAACCTCTAAAAAGTCCCCTAAATCTCCTTATCCTTATCCTTATCCTCCTTGTTTGAATTTGTTAACTTGCTAAGGAAAGGTGGAGGGTTAATCTTAACAATAAGTTGAGATTCATCATTACCTTTAAGTTAGATGATATATTCCTTTCTCATTTAAGATACTTTTTAATTTCTTCTTCACTAGTCATCCTTTGTGTAGCCCTCTCAAGGATCCTCAAGCTTCATATCACTCCTCAAGGTGATTGCAGTAACATTCTTCATATTTATCTCAGTTTGTAATGGTAGGTTTGCTCCTCTTTATGCTTTTAAATGGTTGATTGCAATTTCCATCTAGCTCATTAGTTCTCTAACTTTTGAATGTTAGATCTTATCTCCTAAAATTTAGATTTGGTCTCTTTTTGAAACTAATATGTCTCCCATTAGAATTATAAAGTGCTAGTTGCGAGAGACTTAACTATATCTTCCAAAAACGTATTTGAGGTAGATGAGAGGGCTTGTGGTCTAAATGGAAATTTTTTTACACCCTATGACCTATTTATGAAGTAGTTTTGCTGCTTATTTCCTCCATAACTTAGGTTTGAGTGATCTCTCCAACCTGGGTTATATAGGTTTGGGAAAATGGGTTGTATTATTAGGCAAAATTTCCCACTAAAATATTTACATACTTCTTGTTTCCATCATGCAAAGTTAGACACCCATCTTTTGGATGGTTTGTATTTACATATATACCATAGACTTTCATTTATTCCTATCCTATAACAATTTGCCTAACAAATGATGTTAGCTTATCTAAACGACGTTCTATAGATGAATTGTTTACCTCATTTACTTGACGAACATTGCTGCTAATGCCAAATTGTTGAGTATTAGTTGTCATATGCACAATTAAAATCTAGCCTCCATGGGAGTTGATATGTGCTTAATTGATTATACATTTATTCCATAACACTTAGTGGTTAATGCTATGAAATGTTTAAGAAACTCATTTTGGTTCATATTTGATTTTAGGTACAATTTGGAAGCATAAGAGCTAAAGTGAGTTAAAAGCACATTTTTTAGCCATCCTCTTGATGTTCACACTTAATTGTCATTTTGGAGCAAGAAGGAGAAGTATTAGAGTGAAGATGGGACAAGAAAATGCAAGAAAATGAGGTTTTCAAGATGATCTAAAAGATACACGACTATGTACACACAAGAAAATGCATTTTTGTACTTACATGGTTGGATACGTGTGTATCCAATTGTGCATGATCATGAAAATTAGTATTTTTTATGATGCACAATTGGATGCATAATCATGCACCCAACCATATACTTTCCCATAACCCTAACTTTTGTTATAAACAGACATTTGAGCGGCTAAAAAAAGATGGATCAGTTTTATAAGAAAATAAGGGGCAGAGCACCATTCTTTGGAGACCTATAAAGGGCTAAGCTTCCTGAATTCAGTTTTGAGGTGAAATCAAAGCCGAAGAATAGTTTTGTGCTTATCTTCATTCGGTAATGTTGAATCATTCTCTCTTTAGGGATTGCTTATGTTATCCTATGTCTATTGATTGGGTATTTGTATAAAGATGATCTAAATGCGTTCTTTGTATATGAAAACCATTACTAGAATCTTGAATACAATACGTAATCATTGTGTTTCTGATTCATTTACGACAAATAATGGTGTTGAATCATTAGGAATAACGTAACCTTAGTTAAATGACCTGAGTTTATGTAGTTATTACCTTGATTAATCTATTTTCCTAAGTTGTAATGCGACTGTCCTATTAAATCTAGAGAGCTTGTTTTAGGTTGTTCGATAGGTAGGTTTAATTAAAGAATTTGTTTTAATTAAACACGACCTAAGGGATTGAAAAGAATTGGCGTTTAGGTTATAAAGGGTTTGGTTTGATTTAAATAACAAAATAAATTGAAATTAAACTAACAAAAACAAATTAAAAAACATTCATAAGTGATAAAAGTGACAAAAGGATTTGGAATCCGATTCTCGGTTCAATCTCAGCCTATACACAATTAAACATACTTCATTGAATTTCTATTTTCACCTCTCTTAGAAACTATTAATTGTAGGTTAACAAAAAACTTTGTTGACCCCGATTTTTCCTTAGGTTGTGTTTAATTAGAACAATCTGTTCAACTTAACCTAACTATCAAAAAACTTAGAACAAGTTCTCTAGATTTAACAAGACAATTGCGTTACGAGTCATATCCTAATTAACATACATATTCATCCCAAAAAACACTTATAATACAAAATTTATAAGTTATTATGCCTTTACAATTTAAATAACTACGTTCAAAGCTAAACTAATTTCATTCAATTCTTGCCACTGACACATTTACATAATTCACACATCATAATGCCAACATAATAAAAAATTATACAATTTCAAATACAAAATTCACACATAATTGATAATATATACCAATACAAATTTCACATACAATTAATATATATAAATCCAAAATTCACCCACACATGATATGTAAGTGCATATACATTCCTACATATGAATATCACATTGTCCTCAATCTGGAAAACTTAATAATACAAATAAAGATAATTAACTACAAAGAAAATAAGAGCAAGAAGACATTAAGATTGAGGCAGTGATGGTGTTGGTGATGGAATTCGGAGACACTTGATGCTATAAAATTCCAGCAATTCAATCTCTAGAAAATAAATATAAAAAACAAAATATCAAAAGTAAAATGAAATTATAAAATAAAATAAAAATATCCTAATTCTTGGGTTGCTTCCCAAGTTGTGCCTCTTTTACGACATTAGCTTGATGTACTCTACCTTCTACCCTCAATCTGGGTCTATTATGAGTGGTTTGCTATCACCCTTTTGTCCATATGGCAGTTTAGTAGCCTATAAATAAGTTGTATATTGTAAGATAGTGAGAAGGACATAATAAATCAAATTAACAAAACCAAGTTCAATAATTCCCTTTCAGCAACAAACTGTCAATAAAATAGGGAATGATGAAACTCCCTGAATCATATGTTAAATCCAGCCATTTGTCCTGTAAGAAGGTGAACTGCTCTTCTTCTGTAATCACCCTCGTCCCCTCTTTTGCTTCCACTTCTTGAATAGGGACATCCTTATATTCTTCAAGCTCCATGTCCTTTATCATCTATTCCTCCTCCTCCTCTTCATCCTTTGAAGATTTGACTACATCAATCTCATAAACGAGCTACTCTCCTTCGGATTCTTTAATTATTCATATTGAATTCATATCATCACCAATCTGAAGGATAAAGTTGCCTTTATGGACATCTATCAAACCTCTTCTGGTGCTCAAAAAGTGTCTACCAAGAATTAGTGGACAAATTCGATTCTCTTCAAAGTCTAGCACAACGAAATATACAGGAATTATAAACTTGTCTACTTTTATAGTCACATCCTCCACCATGCCAAATGGTTTCTTTATCGATTAATCTGCTAATAGAATAAGGATAAAAGTTGGCTTCATATAACCTAGACCTAATTTTTTGAAAATTGACAAAGGCATAAGATTAATACTTACACCTAAGTCACATAAGCATTTAGAAAATTCTAAATTATCAACTATATATAAGGTATAGTAAAACTCTTTGGATCTCTCAAATTTGAGGGCATATGGTTGGTAATTATGGAGCAAAAACTTTCAGTCATAAAGACTGTTTGGTTATCAACCCAAGTCTACTTGTTTGATAAGAAGTCTTTGATAAATTTTATGTATTGACATATTGTCGCTAAAGGTTCCTCAAAAGGCAAGGTAATTTGCAATTTCTTCAGCTTTTCCACAAACATTGCAAATTTTATATCCAATTTGTTCTTTTGAAATCTTTATGGAATGACATTTTTTGTGGATATGGAGGAAAAGGAAAATAGGGATGATCCTTAGTCTTAGCTTTGTCCTCTTTCTTCTTCTCTTTGTCTTTTGCAAGGTTGGGTTTAGCTTATTTTTCATCTTTTTCTTCTAGATTTTTACCACTCCTTAGTGTGATAGCCTTAAATTACTTAATTGGATTTGCTTCTATGTTGCGTAGGAGGCTTAACACACTTCTTATAGATAATAAATTGGCTAATTGGCCTACTTGAACCTCTAGATTGTGAATAGAAGAAGTATGAGTCTTCGCTACTTGCTCAAATTACCCTTCTATCCTCTTTTAGGCCTTTTCCATACTTGTGAGCTTGTCCAATTTTGAATCATTTACACTATACTTGTCTTGAAATCCTGATGGACCTTGATTTATCAATTGAGTTCCTGCATTATTAGATTAAGAAAATTTTAGGTGGTTTTTCCACATAGGATTGTACATGTTCAAGTAAGGATTATTACCTCCTCAATCAAATTATAATCTTATAAAGTTGAATTATTCCACGTTGTTGTTTTTCACTAGGAAACAATCAAGTGTGATATAGATCTTTTATCTACATAGCTCACATTTGTACTGAATTGCTTTAAGTGGAGAGAAAGAGGTGGTTGTTAGGCTATTTAATTGTTTAGTTAAGTTAACAACATCAACCTGTAATTTTGTCACTAAATACAAAAATCATTCCTTTTGGATCCTAAAAGGTTAATTGCTGTCTACTTCATTCTGATGTCCAAAGACAACTATTGTTCGTCATCTCTTCTAATATGTCATATGCTATGTGCACTGGTGGTTAAGTAATTCCTTGATAATCAACATTGAACCTTGACCTTATGAAGTCCATAAGGTCCTTTACTACTCTCCATGATTTAATTCCTCCACTTTCTTTCTATTGCTTATTGGTGTTTAGCTCTTCAGATTTCTCATTCTTGCTTTGGGATGTCTAGACTCTAGAGTTGTCGTGTCTTCGACTTCCTTTATAAACTATTCTATTTTAATTATTTATATTTATTTTTAGGTACCTATACTCACATAAGAAAAGTATTAAATCATTAAATCAAAGTAATTCAAATAGTACAAGATCCTAAAATTCCTTGACAATGGCGTTAAAAACTTGTTGAGCAACTTTTATATAATAATAAAACTCTTAATACCAAAAGTATACAAATTGTATATTGTAGTATTAAAAGGTATCATTGCCACGAGGAGGATAAAAACCTAACAACTTGAATAAGAACTTTGTCTAAGGTACTAAGAATCGAATTGAATTAAAATAAATAACTAAAATTAATTGAAATGAATTAAAATAAATAACTAAAAGTAAAGTAACTAATAAAATGAAATAATTAATGAATTGATAAGCGAGCTGCAAATGAAATTGATATTGATCAAAGTTGAAGACTTAGGAACTATTGTATCCTTATTTTGTTTTCCCTAGTCTTGTTGATTAAATTTATGTTTGATCCAAGATATCCTCAAGCTTTGATTACTCTCTTTTAAGATCTAATCAAGTAACCTTAATTGAATTTGATAATCATAAATTTGTAATCTCTCGATTCACAAACTACTACTATGTTATTCAATAAAATCTAAAGCAATCTTATAGATAATTAATTTCACAATTAAGATCTCTCTTTAGTTGTTCATTAATCTGATAAATGTGCATCTATTAAGTTGCCAAATCTTTTTGCACACCATAACATTAATGACTTGATTCACTCCCTTGATTCATTACTAAGTATATGCACAATAATTATCACAAACATTCATCAATATATTGAATTCAATAAGAAATTAGGTTCATAAAAAATTCAAGAACATTCCTTAATAGGGATATAGAAACCCACAATCATGTTAAACATATTAGAAATCTAAATAAACATCTAAGACAATGAAAGAAATAAAGGGAAAAGAAAGAAAACTAGTTTATGTCTTGAACTAGAAATTTGGAATTTCTTTGAAGCACTTATCGATGTCCCCTCTTGATCTTCTTTGATGTAGTGGCTACTGCCTCTTTTGGGTATTTTTCATATTCTTTTATAGTGCATTAGGGTTCTACAGTTGTGTCTAGGATTTCCTCACTTTGTCAAGTTACAAAGATAGCCCCGAAACTTAAAACACTAAAAAACTTGCACCTAGAAAAGCCTCTATTACTATCATGACTTTGGAGTCATGATCGTGTTCCCTTGATTGTGAATGATCGTGACACATTCAAGCTTCCTCCATCTTCTTCATTCTTCGATTTCTTGGTTTCAAACACTCTTAAGCATCTTTTCAAACAAAAAATTAAGATCCAATTCTTACTCTAAGCCAAACAAACACTTAGAATATACACAAACATTAATAATAACATAAAAAATACCTAAGCACACACTTAGATATCTCAAAAAACATAATATAATCTAAAATTATTAGTAGGTTACTTATCATTCACACCAACCAATTGTAATAGCTGATCATTAGAGGTTTGTGTCATCTGTATTACTGACAAAGTCATCTATATCAAAACTATAAACAAAGTCACCAAAAAGTCTTATTTAATTTCCTTCATCTATACTCATAATAATTGCTTAGAGGGCCGATCTATGGAATAAACTTAGAGAAATAATAGTTAATACACAAATTCTATAGTTATTGAATGGTGATTTTAACTCTTCATTATACCTAAAGAAGCTAAAAAGCATAAAACTTCTAAGAAACCTTGTGTTGACTTAAGACAATGTCTAATAGACATTCAAGTTACTGATGTTTCATATAGTTGCAATTTTTTCACCTAGAATAGTGATGAGAAGGGTGCAAACTTCATCAAGAAAAAGCTAGATAATAATGTGGTCAACTTAAAATTCTTCCCTAATTGGTTCACTTTATTCCCTATACCAAGTTTATCTAATTACTCTCCCATCTTCACTAAAGCTGAATTTATAAATATCAAAGTAACCTTAAGGTTTAGAAATCCTAACAGGTTTTAAGGAAGCTAATTGGAAGGGAATTAGGGTTGATATCTCTAGCACTAAAAGGTTTATTTATAAAAGAAAATGAAGATCATTCAGGATCATCTTAACTAACTGCACGGGGAAAGCATAAGGAACACTCATTGCTTACTTCATAATGCCAAGATAGCCTTAAACTTAGTACAAACTAAATTAAGTTCCAATCTTACATCCAAAATTCTTCAAGATCATGAGAAGCAAACTTTAATTAACTTTTCCAAGGCCTTAACCTATGATTACTCTTAGGTCCCGTTTGGTTGGGGGGAAAGTAAAGTGAATTTAGAATCTGATTCTTGGGAAAATAAATCTAAGGAAAGTAAAGATATTTACATGTTTAGATACCTATAAGAATTCTAATAAGAAAGTTAGATGAATTCTTATTATAGTGTTTGGTATGTATCAGTATTTTATGGAATGTAATGTAATTTTGACTTGTGTTTCCATTTATATCTCTATCAAATAAAAATTGAAATTGTTAAATAATGTTAATTTGTAATACAAGTTATATTATTAAATATTAATTTTTCATTTCTAATATTTCAATCATATAATATTGTTTTATTATTCTTAATATTATTAATTAATATTATTAATTTTCTACTTATTATTAATTTTATTATTACCAAATTTATTATTTTTGTCAATTACATTTATTATTATTA